>JAIUZE010011486.1:0-13191 GCA_022085475.1 Heliosperma pusillum | reverse complement strand
GCCTTATCCTTGACCCCTTGAACCACCAAGACTTGCAGTATTATAATTCTTAAAGGCCTTGATAACATGAAACACGAGTACTCACGGTGGGTTTTCCGTTTTTCGAAAACAGGTCAATGAATAATGAATGTCTTCCTCCACTGAGTTCCATTTAAGGTTTCTCTGTGCTTTTATTTAGTTGTATTTTGCATTATTTCATTACCTGTAGCATATCTAATCGTTAACCATGAAGTGTTCATTTTGTGGTTCTTTTCAGGACATGGCTCGTGAAAGTCAACTCAAGAGTTGACTATTGAAGTTTATGGTTATGTTTGGCATTTTACACACACTTTCAGAGGTGATTGTCTCCTTCTTACTCTATGTTACTATATATGCGAGCCATAAGTGAAGCAATTATGCCGGTTAAGATTAAAAATTAGATGGTAGATGCCACTTAAAGAGCATTGGTTGTATATTAATTCTCGTTACTCATTGAATTTAGTGCAGGGAAACTTAGGAGACATTTACTTACAACTGGTTTGAGTCACTTTCTGACTTCGAAGAGATTAATCGTTGGTGATACCTTTGTTTTCCCCAAGGTTGGAATTTCAAAAACATTTACCATCCTCAGTAACTTCTTACGTCATCTTAAAGTATAAACTTTTGAGTTATTTTCTCATGGTTTTAGTCTATGTTCTACAAACTACTTCTTAGTACCTCTATGCTATGTTACTCCGATTCTTCTAATTCCCTCGCGTACCCGTGTCCGACACTCGACACTCGACACTCGGACATGGGTATGACACCTGGACACCTCATTTTGGACCAAAATATACATATTTTTCATAAAAATAGCCGAGTCAAACACTTGGACACGCACCCTTGTTGAATACTTCTAAAGGAATCTGAGTAACATAGCCTCTATGTTCACAATATGACAGATATACACATGTTTCCTTCAGAGTTACATAGACATTTTAGATTTGTATCTTGTTACAAGGAGTGTTACATAAGACTATATGTTCATAGTTTTCAAATGAAAGTTTGATGTCGAACCTCATAATATCACCACAAGACACTTTATTTACACTTAACATTGCCTTGTACAATTGGACAAAACCGATACAAATGCATTTTTTAAGGCTTGCTTTTAGAATCGCCTATTTAGCAAGTGATATATAAGGCATTGTGCAAGTAGTACTTGGCAAAGCAAATTGATCTCGCACTTTTTTATAATTTTGATGGTCTTTTTTAATGTAACGTGTAACACACTTGATTTGTTTAATTTGTCCTCTCACCACTTTGTGGTGTAGATTTTTGCTCTCTGTGTGTTTAGTGATTTTTGGTTGATTTTGTTAGCTTAAGGAGGGTTTTGGTTAATATATTAGTAAAAAAAAGGAGAAAACATTGTGATTGGAGTGTTAGTTGTCGAGGGCTTATGCACAAGTTGCAGATTCGTATTCTAAGTTACGCTTGTAGTCGTTGTTATTCTGAGACCAATGTTCGTGACTAACAATTACCAATCCCAAACTGATGTCATAACAGCTATAATTTCGTGACATTATATCTTGGAAGTATGTTTCTACTCCCCTGCATAGTGTCAGATTGGCAATTGGGTTAAGATAGGCCCGAATTATAGCTACTACCTAGACATTATACAGTTTGCAAAATACCACCAGGATGGTGTTCATGCTTGGTTTTAGAGTTTTTCATCGATTAAATAACTGAGTTTATGCTTGATTATGATTAAATGTGATAAAACTAATAGGTACATCTATTAGATGCATATCCAAATACTAAAGACCTTACTATGATCTATTGGAAGGATTGGTTACATAATTAAATATGCTCAGTCGTACTACCTTGACGTTCTTGTGGTTCTATCGAAATGGCGATAGGGGGCACTTTCATTCTTTGAAAGATGAAACATGGTGTGCCGGGAGGCTATGCTGCAAGATAGAAGATAATTTTTGTTTTAAAGTGCAGCATATCTAAACTCTAAATCATAGAATTGACAATGAGTGTTTTACTTTGGAGGCTATTAATCAAGTGCTATATTGTGGGTTTTAGGTAAATGAAGTGTGAAAGTTGCATGGGTTCAACCTGGTGATGGAGTTGCGTCAGCTGATGGCTCTTGTCTTGGTTAGAAGAAGGTAACTATTCTATTTGTTTGCATTCCTCCAAATAACTCATTGTTTTTATCGAAGATATGATTTTATTTTCGTTTTACTGCATCTTTGCTGCAAGCGCACTATTCTTGTAATTACTAATTTTTCAATCCATTTTATAGTCAATTCGTTAGTGAAATTGAATGTTGTTTTGTTTATTGATAACTGCTTTGTTAGAGGAACTAGCTTACCTGTTGTTTTCAGAGCTCATAAATCTGACAGCAGGTGAAATTAAAAATCTTATGATCTTATGTGGCAGAGGTGAAATTGTAAAACGAGTTTGTAATAATTCAAGAAGATTTAGTGTCAGTGAGCTACTTGTTATTTGTTTTTTTTTAAAATAGCTTCTCTTATGGTGCACCATTTTTAAGTAAGATATCACATTAGTCGTCGTAAGTACTACGAGTGGCCAACTCATGATCCAAATATGAAATGTTACTTTTGAATGGAAAGTGATTTGGCTTCAGTGGCTACATATTATGCAAGCAGTGAACAAAATGGGGGGTCACACCAACATTAGATGGGGTAGACGTCATTGCTCACATAATAGCTCCAGAGGTTGATGGTTAGGTCAATGGTGATATAAGTGCAAACCTGATCTCCATTGTTCAATTAAGGTTCTAATATTATGCGCCTCTTAAATGTTTCCTTTTCATATTGTTGTCCTCTTATTCATTCAGAGTAATATTGTTCTAGGTACCATTCCTCCCATCTTTTCTGCAATTAAAAAAGGTGCTGATCTTGTGATATTGCTGTTCTCTTATGTTTGATGTTATACTATTAGGACACTGTTAAAGTAGAAGAAACGGAACAACAAGAAGATGATTTCCACAAAGGTGGCGTACACAAACAAGATGATGAGGTAATTTATCACTTGCTTTGTTTAATTTCACAAAGTATAACGAATAATGATGGTGTTTACTTGATTTGATTGTTGTAAATGTCCATCATCAATTCATCATATAACTGAATGTTATTTGGTTGCTTTAAATGTTCATCGTCATATAATCTTGCTTTTGACCGTACCATTAATAGACTTGAAGCTACTCATTGTAATTACTTTTTTTTTACTTGCATGAAAGCCTGACCCAAAACAGATGTAAATGAGTTATGTCCCTTTCTTTGTTGATTTTTTGGGTTGATAAGGATATATAGACAACATGTAAAGTGATGGGGTTGCACCAGTGGATGTCTTAGTTTTCTCTTCTTTTCTACTGGCTAGCATCTTTTCATAGATATTCGGTTTTTGGCAGTCAGCTTTTAACCTTTTTATTGTTTGTAGTATGTGATTTAAATCTATTACATTTAGGTCGACTGAGTTGCCATTGGTTATGGGTATTGGATAAGGCAATTAGTTGAGATGCTCTAATGGTTTTGAATAGCGGACCAAAAATTTAGACTGCACAAAGTGCTGGGACATTGAAAGCTCATCTGGTAAGGTGGTAAAGAGGTGGGTGGAGTGATTGAACAAAAAGATGAATTAGATACAAGACAACGAGAGGTAAGGTTTGCTTTGCTTGTTTCAATACAGTTGTGCATGCTTCTTGTTCCACTTTACAGATAACAGAGGCATATTAGCCTTAAAATATGCATTTTTGGTTACACACCTTAGTACATATATGCATCGGCAATAAGTCAATAACGTAACATCTCTCATAAGGCTTTTACTTGAGTTCGACGTCACATTGTTAGATAATTTTATGGAGGGAGCCAGGGAGGTATGAGAGGCATCTAATAATACCTTGTTGTAAATGTGATGACTAAAAAGAAGTTATCAAGTTGTGGTTTAATTTGCTTGTTGTTCGGTTTATGTTCGATAAAATGAAAGTGACGCTTAATTTTGTGAGATAATTACCGGAGAACAACTTCATTGTTGTCATTTTCACCCAACAAATCAACCTTCGGTAATGGCTAAAAATATTCTGTCTTTCGGCACGAGAATGTAATTTCAGATTATAGCTTTATAATCAACAACAAATCTTGTTCAAGATGGGCATTATTCGTCTTAAGTTTAAGACGGATCAAATACTAACACATGATGGCAATAAAGAGAAACTTTTTGGTATTTTTCTAAGCAACAAGTGGAGTGATTTGGCATTACTTTGACCTGTTTTAAACAACTTAAGACGGATAGTGCCTGTCTTAAATGAGAATTTGTGTATAATCAATGCTTTGGTTTAGTTTGGCATTTGTGGACAAATGTTTGAGATTATGTGGTGTCGTTTTCTTTATAAAGCTTTGAGAAACTTTGAATGTAGAATTTTGTTAGGCGATTGTGAGATTATGGTCTACACGCGATACACTGGTTTGTGAGAAAACTCAAATATAAGATATTTCGCAACGCATGTTAATGATTCACTAACTCTAACTCGTACACACCACTTATAATGATCATTTGTTTGAGAGCATATAAGAAATGATGGTAATGTATTTCACATTCTTTCATGATAAGGAGGAGTATTTAGCATAATCTTATTACACATGGTGATTGCTTATTGTTTATCTAAGCTTCTCAATTTTATTCCTTTATACAGTAATGATGATCTATCTCTCATATGCAAGCGGCTTTCTTGAGGCTCGAAGCTGGAATACTGTCGTAAATGTGATTATGCTTCCAAAAACCAAGTATAAATTTGAGAGAAATGTAGGTCGTTATGTCATGCCAACTCATTCAGAAACATCCTATGAATATTTGATTTGTCATTGACAAGTCTTTTTCATACTTGTTTTAACAAGAGAGTTTTCTAAATTAGATGACGTTGCTCTCGCTCATGTGCATGCAAGATCTAAATTAAAAACAAGTATACTTATTGTTTTGCATATGCTGGCGGCGAGTAAGATAACTCGCAAATTAGTGGATTGGAGTCACTTAAAAACTGTTTTTTTTTCCAGATTGAAACTGTTTGTTTATTACATGTTTAAACATCATCATTAAAGCCTTTTCCCCTATATACAATTAGGCGTTATAGCAGTTTCAATCTATTTACGTTGTCCCTCATTACTTTTAGGTTCAAATTACTTAAATCGTTGCTAATTCACCTTTTAGTGAAGTACGTTAGTAGTCTAATCTAATCTTCTATCTTCTAATGATAGTAAACGCCATACCTACAACAGACATAAATAATCAGTGCTAGCATGCTCATAAAACCTCGACAATCAACATATCTTGGGGTACCGCGCGCAACGCGCGCGGTGCAACAACTAGTATTAACAAAAAGTGAAATCGACAAGTCCATTTAAAGCGGCTATCATGAAATCGGCTGCTAATCATTACTCCTTCCTTTCAAATAAATTTTATACATCTGTTTGTTTAATTAAATGTGTGAGCTTCATTTAATAGGAGGGAGTAATCCCTACTTTAATAAGACGAGACGACGAGTACGTCCAATATTGCAAATTTGCAATGACACAAGCTAGTCTTGCTTAATGGATTGTGTTGTCATCATCGTCCTCATCTTCTTACTCTCATTATTGTTATACACTTGCACCATCAACTTGCATTATACAATTAAAACATCTTAACCACTTCCTTGCAACTTGCACCTACTACTTAATCATCCAATTGCCTCACACTAATCATTCTAGTCCTTACCTCAATAATGCTACCCAAATTCTCGTTTAAGATGGACAGTATTTATCTTAAGCTTAAAATGGTTGAAATATCATCATTTTTTTAACGGTTTTTCTAACATATACTTTAAGGACACATATTAATAAGCAGAATATGCAAAGATTCATACATATTCTCATCAAAAATGTAAGTATGAACATACTTTT
Source organism: Heliosperma pusillum (assembly GCA_022085475.1). Classification (NCBI taxonomy): domain Eukaryota; kingdom Viridiplantae; phylum Streptophyta; class Magnoliopsida; order Caryophyllales; family Caryophyllaceae; genus Heliosperma; species Heliosperma pusillum. The sequence continues at coordinate 7,267 of JAIUZE010011486.1, read as the reverse complement.
ATCATAATTACCGAGATTATGTTATAAATCTTTCTATATTCAGCTTATTAATGATCATGTTACAAACAACCTATTTTAACTTTGAAAATAGTATCAATTACATTTTATCTTAAATAGGTCACATTTACCTCATTTTAAACTTAAGATGAAATGTGACGGTCTTTAGCGGCAAGCAAAACAACCATGAAACCTAAACCAACGCTTCTTGATTAATTAAACAAAATAACCAAATACGAAGTAGGATTCAATACAACACAAGCTCCAAATTCCATACATCATCCAAGGCCGCATATAGTCTATTTACATACAGCACTCTCATTTCTTCCTACGAATTACCCGGTAAAAAAAAAAACTACAAACATTTTAATATTTTTTTCTTAATTAATTAACCGCAAAAAGAAATAAATTAAATTGAAAACCGACGAAATAATTAAATACTTAAAATATTTAATTTATTCCTTAGTTAACGGCTAACTGTGAGTACCCAAAAGCTGGATGTGGAGATAACGGCGACAAAGGTGGTACACTAAATATTCCGTCTTTAATATCCTTATCAAAATCCCAAAACGCCGTCCAACTTGACGGCGTTAACGCCGTCATCGTTTCTTCACCACCTCCAAACGTCATCATTTTACTGTTGTTACTTTCCTCAACTTTCACCCTTTTACTGTTCTCAACCACCGCTTCGTCACTCTTCCTCTTCTTCTCCACCGCGGTGGTAGCGGAAGCGGAAGCAGCGTTGGCTAACGCCGCTTCCTGAACAAGCTTGCCGACCTCGAGTGGGAAATTAAGTATCGCTTTCGAACCGCGAAGTCGAAAAGCGGCCCGATCATATGCTCGGGCCGCTTCGATCGCGGTATCGTAAGTCCCTAACCAAACCCTAGATCCTTTCCGGTTCGGGTCACGGATCTCCGCCGCGTACTTACCCCACGGCCGCCTTCTCACGCCTCTGTAGTGCCTCCTCTCCTCCTCCGCCTTCGACTCGGGCTCGACTCGCTGAGTCGACTCGGTAGCAGCGAGTTGGGGCTGAGTCGACTCGACGACCTCGTACTTGTTAGCCGGTTTAGGGACGGCGATCTTCATCGACGGCCTCCGGTCCTTGAACTTGGCCGGTTTCTTGACGACTTCCGGTTTGGTGTCGAAGGCGAAGTCTAGGTCAAAGTCAAAGTTAAAGTCAACGGATGAGAATTCCTCCATTTTGACGGAGGAAACGGAGTTTTGTTTTTCGATTAAGTAAGAGGTTGCGCTTTCGATTGAGGTGGTTGTTGATATTGTACTCGATTCGGAAACATCGAAAAAATCAGTAGTAATGGGATTATAATTAATAATATTAATATTATTTGGATTAAAATTGAACATATTGTTATAGGAATTAGAGATTCCGATAGGTGAGAGTTCGTTGAAGAGGTGATGTTTAATAAACTCAAGAGCATTAGCTTGATCATTTGACGCCATTGTTAAACCTTGAAATATAGAATGAATTTAATTATATATATTAAAATGAGAATAAGGATGATTTAATAATTTGAATAGATGAGGATGAGAAAGAGAGTAAAGATTGAGTGGAAAAGAGGAGTGGAAAAAGTGGTATATATAGAGGGAGGGAAGGAAGAAGAGGATGAGCTTCGTTAATTAAGACAGGACTCAGGAGGGAAGGATCCTGGAGGGTAACTTTATAATTCCACAAATTCTCCTTTAAGATTCGTCTCTAACTCTAATAACGGATCAAATATATTTCACTACATAAATTCTTGTTTTTCTCTAAATTTTTAGACGGGATTTTGTAGTGTTGCAGCTTATAATAACTTGTTTTACGAAACTGATCACATTTCACTATAAAATGGTTACAAAATTTGTTATTATGGTTTCAGAATAGAATAGGCTGTCTGAATGAAGATCGACTCATTTCAGTAAGACAAAAGTAGAATCCATAGTAAAATTAAAAGACCGTTATAAGATGCAAGGTCATTAGTTATGTGGGTTTAGTTATTTTTAATATCATTTCTTAATGTGTTCAAATCTTGCATTCTATTCCCTTTGTCCCGGTTATTTGTTACTATTTCTATTTTAGGTTATTTCATTTATTTGTTTATCTTACTATATTAGGTTGGTGTTGTATGAGTAATTTGACCTTCCAATTTGATTATTGTACAATTGTGGAAGTGTAACCACAAATAGTCTCTAACTACAAGGGTGTGGTCTACTGATTAAAAATTCGGTAAAATTTTCAAAGGTTTCTGGTTTAAGCCTCTCAAGAGCAATCTTATGAAATACTCGTATTTATTACCTTAGGGCTAAGGCTTACCTGTTATGCGTGGTTTGTAGGTTATTACGTATACCCGAAGGTTTACCCAGTGGACACCAAAGATAGCGGCTGCCCGCTACTCATCACCAAAAAAAACAGATTTTTGTTATAAATTCATATAAATAATATTTAACCACTTTGAATATTAAGACTAGGGACAAAGTATTAGAATGGGGGGTTGTGAGATTAGATGTGAGCCGTTGATGTGGTTTTGAATAATCCTAAATTGCGGCGGCTAAATCAAATCCAACCGTTGGATGGAGTTTTGTCACTTTGTGATGGCAGTTATATTTAGGGGTGATAGTATGACATGGATTTAAGCAAGTGCCCAAGGGGGTAAGCCGTAAGGTATATCGCTATTGCGCCCACTCCATGTCTCCATTCATGATTTCTTCTGCCATTTGCTTTTAACTCCCAACTTTAATAAAATCACAAATACCCCATCTTACTCTTTTTGGGAATTTCGTATTTTTTTTTCCATAAATTTTTCTCTTAACCACTTATCTGAAAATGACCTCCACCCGAAAAAACTCAATCTGCTTAACCTAAAATGACCCGATCAACATACCCAAAAAAAGCAAAACGCGAAACAACCCCAACCCGATCTAACTCGATACCATGACAGATTTGAGTTGGTCTGGCCCGAACCCGATCCAATTGACCCGTTTGTCAGGTTTATTAATGAGCATGGAATCTATGAATGGCTAGATCTGGCAAACAAGTCATTCAATTCGGTTTAGGATAGAGTAATAAATTAATTCGATTAAAATAAGGTTGACTATAGTTTTTGTTTCAGCTCAGCTTTCGATCAGGTTCAATTCAATTAGCTACTTTAATTGGTTTGTGCTATTTTGTTGCGGGTTGATAGGGTCAATTTTAAAGTTTTCGGGTCACAATTTTCTGAAGTTACAGATTAAACAATTAGCTTAAATGTATTTTGTACTTTTCGGTTTGAATATAACAATTCATAATAGATTAAGAAAAATGAAAAAAACGCCTAAAATATGAGTGTTTTTATGAGAAAATAAATATTTATAGATGAGGTTCAGTCCAGTTTTTATCGGCTTAGTTCGATCGGTTATTAATTCAGACATTTTTCGATCGGCTTCAGTTCGGGTTTATTTTGCCATATCTATGGATGACAAAGGATACATGACCCTACCCACATCCGTCGTATCAGATCCAAATTAGGGGATACATGATTCATTTTTATGGACCCAATAATTGTAGGTCAGATATGGGCCTAGATAAATTTACACGGGTTTAGGTCGGTCGTGTAGTTAAGACTTAAGACCCATGCCCTAAACACAAATCCATGTATATTTTTTTTAAATATACTATAAGAATAACTAAAATTAATAAAGTCGTGGTATCTTATATTTTATTCAACTCTATTATGTCATTAAACGTATTTCATGAGTCATTAACGAATTTACAACATAAAAATTTAAATATTCGAAAAACAACAAATAGCTTTTTTTCATCATCCAACTAATTACTTGAGCGGTAATTTATTACTTTATCATGGTAAATGTCGACATATTTATATTTATAGTCTTATTATTAAAAACTCCAATGCGTTTTGTGTAATTTTAGTAGTAAAATGACATTAATATGATGAAGAAAATGAAAAAGATCGGACGCATTAGGACCCAGACGATTCGATGGTTATGGATCTTGGTCTTAAATTTTTGGAATGGGCGAATATGAGTAAGATATGAGTCCATCATATATAATATGAATCTAGGTATGAATCATATAGGACCCTAATCATTATTGTCATCCCTAGCTGTACGTGGGTGGATTTAAAATATGGTCATAGTTAATAGCATCGATTTTTGCTTAAGACGTATGTATCCATCTTAAATTTGAAACGGGTCGAATAGTATGCATATGACAAATATAGATAATATGAAAAAATGCAAAAGATTTACGAATATTATATGCTCATATGGTATTATAATGGACTTGTAATTAACCGATGCTATACCAATTATAATTTATTTCCATATACTAGAGTTACTTCTAATGACAAGGATTTATCATGGTGTGATATAAAATTTCAATAAGTCTTGCTTGTAATTGTTTTTCAAAAATATTCTTACAAATATTTTTTCACTTGTTCTTATGCTTACAGTTTATGAAAGGTTTTTTAAAGTGACGAAAAGTATCTGTGAAGAAATTTTAGAATGTTAATTTCACTGAAAAATAATATACACATCTCCTTATATAAAACACAACGATGAACTTAAGTGACTTAAGTGTAGTGAAGTGCGGGAGCGCCTCAAAGCGTTGCAATGACAACGAATTGAGAGGTTCCGGATTCGACTCCCTACACAAAAATACTGCAGTTATTACCTGCCACCAAAAGTAACCTGCATGACTTACCGGTCTCCGGACTTGTAGGGTGTTCGGGTGTTTCTTTAAGCAACAAAAAAAACACAACGATTATTTTAATGTAGTGGTACTATATCATGTGAATCGACTATCGATCGACTCTTTACGTTGGGGTACCTTTCGTATCATTTATTTTGTTTAATAAGTTTCTAGAAGGATTGATGATTTCAAAAACATCACGAGGGCTCGGTCGGTCAAGGGTCAGTGAATTGCGACAATTAACTCAATTTAATACTCTCAAGGAAACAGTCAATCCTATCTCTAATTATTTTTCTGACTTGAATTTAGAGCTTCTATTATACGGAGTATTAATTAAAGGAATTTATAATTTTGGGTTCAATAATTAAATAATACGCCGTACGTAAATAAATTTAGTCGTATTCTTACAAATAATTTCATGTACAATAATTGGAGTAATGATAGAGAAGTAGTCTTCGATCTATACTAAATTACTAATAATTCAATGTCAAATATTTAAATGACTGATATTCTAGATTTCTAGTAGGAGCATTAGTAACTAACAATTATGAATCTTACACGAAAACGAAAACGAAAACGAAAACGTAGTTTTTTAGAAAAATATATTAGAAAATGTAACAATTAGACCACTTCTATAACTATATTTAAAATTTAATTAAAAAATTTTCTATAAGTAATTTAAGTATTAAGAGGTAGAAAAGGAAAGATTAAAACTTTTTTTTTCTTATAAGATTTTTGGTTTTACTCAAACTATTTCATTCACATTATTTTTTTAAAATAATGTTATCACGTCATTAAATTTTCTGAAAGCGTAATGTAAATGTGAAGTAATGACATTGATAACACAATCGGATAAGATATGTCTTGTAACAAATATATTTTTATATACTAGTATATGTTAAATTGAAAAACTTAGAAAATGAACCAAAATTTGAATGTTCACATAGTATGGAATAAGGATAGATATTAAGTTAAAGTTTAACACCCCGTGAATATGAGATTCTCCCGTATCGAGAAAATAATAAGATACTAGTGATATGTTTATAAAGGATGTAATGCAAGTATTATGCAACCATGAAGGATACAACATGACCTATTATTTGGTGAGATACTTTGACCATCCCAAGTAAAGGTCGTACTAATTAGGTCGCGATCCGGTTTTGCTCTTAATCTAACTGTATTTACCTTGACCTACTTTCACCGTCCCAAGCAGAAGGTCACGACCTCGGTCATCAACCAAATTATTTTCCATTTCACATTATTCTTAATCATTTCCCACATACTCTACCCCACTTTTTTTTTGTGTTCACCAATAGGAAGTATACACATAAAGGTCACAAATGTGGTCAATTTACTTTACCAAAGGTCACAAATTGACCTTCTATGGCAAATGTCACAAATTAGCAAAATAAGGTCACAACTTATTTTTGCTTAATTAGGTAATTAACATGACTAAGCAAGGTCATGACCTAGCAATTGACCTTGCTTGGGCATGACCATCCCCAAGTAGAGGTCGTGCTAATTAGGCCGCGACCCGGTTTTATTCTTAATTTGACTTTATTTATCTTGACCTATTTTCACCCTCCTAAGCAGAAGGTCACGACCTAGGTCATCAACCCAATCATTTTCCACTTTCCACATTCTCTACCTCACTTTTCCTTCTTACTTTTACAATTATTTTCCTAACAATTATTATTTTTTAATTGCTCAACCAATAAAAAATGAACACCTAGAAGGTCACAAGGTGGTCAATTTTGTTCAAATATGGTCACAAATTGATCTTTTATTGGAGAAGGTCGCAATTAGCAATCAAAGGTCACCGTTGTATTTGCTTAATTAAGTCATTAACATGACCAAGCAAGGTCATGACCTAGTAATTGACCTTGCTTGGGCATGGTCTAAGAGTTGGACTATTTCCTTTATTCTAAACTTTATATCTAATAGTTGTTGCACCGCGCCCTATCGGGCGCGGTACCCCAATATTGGTAAATAGTAGGAAAAACTAATGTATGTTAAGTGCAAATTATCCTAGATAAACATACTTAGTACATAGTACTATGATTAACTAACTCGCGCCTATGAACATTGTATCTGAATGGACACGCTGAAAAGAACTATTTTGACGCATGTATCGGCGGCTTTCCTCCATAAACTTAACATACTTTTCTTAGGTTGTTCGACTTCGTTTGTTAGTGTTTCAAATGAAGGTTTTTGTCAACCTTTTTCCTTGGTGGGTTGGCAACCTGCACTATTAAAGTTCAATTAAAAATTCGTGTATTGAGGAAAACAAAACGAAATAAAAATCACAAGTAAAGACAACAGTAGACATGGCAAAACGGATATAAACCTTTCAAAAATTAAAAAAGAATTCATGGTAGATACCCTCCAAGTTGATCAAATCCGTAACGACCCAGATTCAAAAGAACCCAAAAGCATTCATCTGAAACACAAATCCTAATAGACATGCCCCGAATACAATCTAATTGACCGAACACGTGACCACCAACCCAAAACACCACACCACTAAGGTGGAAAGAAATGATGATTGTAAACTTACTTACATGGCGCATAGTTTCTTAAGTATGG
>JAIUZE010011481.1:0-25483 GCA_022085475.1 Heliosperma pusillum | reverse complement strand
TTGAATAACATGATGGTTCGTATTTGTATTCCACATGATCTTATCATTTTATCTCGTATTGCCTATCTTTTCTTATTGTACCTCACATGGATATATATATATATGCATGATTTTACTTTCGTATTTCCTTATATGTTCGTTTGATGTGATATGGCTGGGAGAACCCGGAGTTACTCCCCACTGCCTGTGGCATTCATGTTTTTCATGGATGAACAGGTTGCATGCTATGGATGACTTTTTGGATCTGATATTTTGGGGTTCGGGTGTGAGCTAGCGGGAGTTGTCCCTGGAAGTTCACCTCTAGACGATAGTAGCTAGTTTTTGTCAAACACTTGTTCTTTGCTAACATTTGAAGAGACCCCGTCTCTTTGTTGTAGATTTTCGCGTTTAGTTTGTAACATTTTGACACACCTCGTGTTATATATAACTTGCATGTTTAAAGGTTTTTAAAATACCGTATTTCCGCATATTATTCACATGCTTGTTTGATTTATTATTCCGCATTCGCGAGGGTTGTCACATTTTTAGTTAGGGCCACCTCAAGTGGGTCCCTATCACAAAATTTCTACATTTGATGCACCAAAGGCTCGAAAATATCTAAGAAGAAACAAGATTGAACATCACTAGGGTGTCTCATAGAGTCATATATATTATAGGTCAATCTCTTTCCCTCAAACTCCATTGTCAAACATCCGTTTGAAACATCAATCTTGGTCTTAGAGGTTTTCATGAATGACCTACCAAGGAGAAGGGGAGTGACACTTGAACTAGACTCCATATCTAAAACATAGAAATCTGCCGGGAAGACAAGGTTATCTACCTCTACTAGCACATCCTCTATCAAGCCCTTGGGATAGACACTAGACCTATCGGCTAATTGAATAACCACCCCGGTCTTAGACAAAGGTCCTAAGCCTAGGGTCTCATAGATGGATAGGGGCATGACGTTAATAGAGGCTCCAAGGTCTAACATGGCACGTTTTAAACATTGCCCTCCAATGGTGCAAGGGATGGTGAAAATGCCCGGGTCTCCACATTTCTTTGGCAATTTTTGTTTGAAAATTGCCGAAACATGCTCACTCACCCTAACCCTATGGGTTCCTTTCTTAGGATTTCTCTTAGGTGTACAAAGTTCTTTCAAGAAATTTGCATACCTAGGGACACTATTCAACAAATTAAGAAGAGAAATGTTTACCTCACATTTTCGGAAAGTTTCATACAAGTCGGTCTCCTTGTCATACTTCCTTGTGCTTATCAAAGCACTAGGAAATGGGACTTCTGGTATGTATTCTTGTACCTCATCATCATCAATAATGTCTTTACCCATCTTTGAAGTGTCTCCCTTGGGGTCCTTGCTTGTGGATGTTCCTTTCCTATTCTTTGATAGCTCTTCATGACCAACTACTAACTCTCCTTGGTCTTCAATTTCCAAGGTCTCCGTCTCAAGGTTCTTCATCTTTTCCTTGCCTTTTCCAAGGGGGTGTACCTCCAACTCCTTGCCTCCCCTTAAGGTCATGGCACTAGCATTCTCCCTAGGTGGTGGGATGGTTTGAGATGGGAATCTTGTGGAGCTTGAGGCTTGATATTTTGACATATTGGAGGCCATTTGGGATAGTTGGGTTTCCAAGTTGTTTACCCTAAGGTTGTTTGCCTCCCTATCCTTCCTTGCCTCTTCTCTATCTCTCCTTGCCTCCTCCCTATCTTTCTCTTTATTGGCAAGGAGTGTTTGAAAGATATCACTCAAGTTCCCTTGAGAAGAATAATTTCCTTGAATGGGGCCTTGGTTCGATTGTCTTTGAGCATTGTTTTGAGATTGAGAGTTACTTGGGAAATTTGAATTGTTGGGTCTTTGATTGTTGTAATTTCTTTGGGGGTTTTGTTGTGTTGGACCAATTTCATAGTTTTGATAATGACATGTGTTTACGTAATAATATGTTTTACTCGATATATCATATACGTGTAATTGTGTGCTTTAGTCTTATTATAGCTAGCAACAATTATGAGAAGAAAGATCAAAGTTAGGCATAACTTTGATAAAGTCTGTGAGACAAAGTTATAACAACTTCATGAATAACTTTGGAAGTGAACATGAAAGTTATAGCTAACCAGGCATAACTTTAAAGAAAATCGCTTCAAACAAGATCTACATCAAACTACACAAGACTCGAGATGGAGGGTCTTTGTGATCGAGATGAAGAGATGATCCGTATACTGAAAATCTTTGTGAAGATTAGATAGTATAGGTCGTCATTCGGTAACTATTCCATTCGAGAGATTTTATGTTCAAAGTTATAGCTTTAGTCTATGACTTTGGATGATAAAATATTGATGCATGATTTTGGAAATAAAATGTTTTGAAATGTTTTCAAAAGTGAAAGAGTATTTTTATATTTATCAAAAGTGAAAGAGTATTTTTAGTAATACAACTTATGGGTTGTCATGCTACCTAGGGCTTCTAATATATTCTATCTCAATTTGTTGTTAACCTAATTAGCCCACCTAGTGTTTCAGCCATCTAGGGTTTCGTGGAAACCTAGTATTGTGCCTCCTAGGGATGCGTGCCTCCTAGGGTTTCGTGAGCTAGGTGAATCCGGCCTCCTTAGGCTTGTTTCCCTTGTTTACCTAATCTAGGATTCTACTATATCTTTACAACAATATTTTGAGATATTAAGATAAATATATTTCTATAAGATAAACCTAATAATATTTTGAGATAAAGATATTTCTAAAAGATAAGCAAATCTTATTTTGTGATAAGATAAGTATCTTTATTAAATATTATACTAGGGGTTTAGATCTACTATGATTCTACTACTATAAATACTCATTCACATACAAATTGCAAAACACACGACATACACACGAAATACACACACATCACACGGCTATTTATTTTACTTGTGTTGATTTTCCAAAATCGTTTTAAAGCAAAAACCTTTGAGCAAATATTATTATTTTTATAGTTTGTTTTTAAAAGAGTCGTGCATCAATTATTATCAATCGCTTGAGTGAAATACGTTATTGGTAATAGTACATCATTATAAGCTTACAATTCTTTAACGGGAATCTGTGTGAGTTATATTGTACTTTCTTATTAGCGTAAGATAGTATAGAGTATTTAGCGATACTCACCTTGAGTTAAAATCATAGTGTTGATTATACGAGTGGGTTGTAATTTTTGTAATCCGTAGAAAGGTACTAAAATTTTTAATCGAGAATAGTGGACGTAGGTTTTCAACGTGTGAAACTGAAACCACTTCAAAAACCGTGTGCCTCTCTCTTATCTCTTTACTTTTCGTTATTTCGTTATTCGCGCTTACTTTGATTAATTAATTAGTTGATTTTAATTCATAAGATCAAATAATTAATTACATATCATATAAATCGAAAAAAGTGGGCTAGTTTTTAATACTTAATTCACCCCCCCCTCTTTCGTATTCGATCAATAGACTCTACAATTGGTATCAGAGCCTCGTGCTCTTGATTGCCTTACAGCAAGGAGTCTGATCCATTTATCCTTTTTATTTTTATTTATTTTCCGCTGCATTTATTTTAATTTTAATGGATTCCAAACATCTGAAGTGTCCCGTATTCGATGGGAAGAACTACAGTTTATGGAAAAATATGATGACCCATTTCATAAAGGGTAACGATTGGGAGTGTTGGCTAATCATTAAGAATGGTCCTAATAAGATCATGCTTGGATCTGCTACTGGCACTGCCATCGAAAAGAAAGAAGATGACTATGTTGAGGCAGATTATAAGAAAGCTGAGAAAAATTCAAAGGCTATTAGTCTGTTGCAAAACGGCATGACCCATACTGAATTTGATCGTTTCTCATCTAGTTCTACTGCCAAGGAAATATGGGATGGTCTTGAGTTAGCCTATGAGGGGACGACTGTTGTCAAAAAAACAACGTATTGCACTACTTATGCGAAAATACGAATTGTTCTCCATGGAACAAAATGAATCGCTTGACAGCATGTCCACTCGCTTCTCCAGTATCATTAATGAATTGAAAAATCTTGGAAAAACTTTTGACTCCGAGGAAATTGCCAGGAAGATCCTTAGAAGTCTATCTAAACGATGGAGACCTAAGGTGACGGTAATTGAGGAATGTAAAGACCTATCTGACCTATCTTATCAAGAGCTACTTGGAACCCTAATGGCTCACGAGATTACTCTTGATGAAGATGAGGCAAATGATAGTAATAGCAAGAAAGTGGCTTTACAAGCCGAATCTAGTGAAAGACATGATTCGGATCTTGAAGATGAAACAGTGTTATTTGCTAGACGTTTTAAGAAAAAATTCTTTAATAAACCACAAGGGAAAACGTTTAACAATAACACTAACAAATCTTACAAAAACCCAATTGAGTCAAAAGGGTCTCTTTCAAGTCGTGGTTGCTTCAAATGTGGGGATAATGATCACATGATCAAAGATTGCCCCACATGGAAGAAATTCAAAGACAAAAATCAACGTGACAAAACCAAGGAGGAATTCAAGCAAGTAATGATGGCTTATTGCTGGGAAGATCTCGACACAGAGGACGACGAGTCAAAGGAAGAGGAAGTCGCCAACTTGTGTCTAAGCAACGTCAGTCTTGACCTAATTTCTGACAGTGACAATGAAAGCAAATCCGAGATGTGTCTTGTTGGCAATTCAGATTCAGAACCAGATTCCGAAGATGACGAAGAGGTTAGTCATCTTGAACTTAAAAAGCAAGTTAAGAATTTATCTAAGAAGTCTTTAATTAAGTATTTTGAAGAAGCCTTAGATCATTGGCATGAGCAGAGTCTTGAATTAAAAGATCTTAAAGAACAAATTCTTGACATTGCTGAGGAAAACCAACTTCTTAAGGCCAAAGCTAAAAAGCTCAAGTCTAAAGTTATGGCAACTTCAGCTATAACTTCAGACAAGACAAATGTTGAGAAAGAAGCTCTTGAGTCTAAAGTTATAGCTAATGAAGCTATAATCTCAGAGTTAAAACTCAACATTAAGCATCTTCAAGCCAAAGTTATAGCTAATGAAGCTATAACTTCAGAATTGAAGAAAGTCAATGAGCTTTTACAATCTGAAGCTAAGGCAAAGGAAGTTGTTATCCTTGATCACGAGAAAGTAAACTCTTTTCTCTCTCAGCAATTGAAAGATATAAAGGCTGAATTCTCTCAAGCCAAAAGTCAACATAATGAAGAGAAACTTATCTTGAACAAACGTTTCAATGACTTTCGTGAAAATTTCAAAAAGAACAATCCCTCCAAAGACTCGAATGTAGATCATTCGTCGTGTGAAAAAGAAATTCAGTCTTTGAAGGAATTGCTTCTACATGCACGAAAAGTTCATGATAAGTGGGAAGGAAGTCAGAAGGTCTTAGACTTCCTTACCGAACAATCTAATAATAACATGAAGATGGATCTAGGTCATGAATGTTATAGTCGTAGAGACCATGATAAGTGCAAATCCACTCCTTCTGACCGTGATTTTAGAAGAAGGAAGTACGTCAATCTTTCAGAATATCTGATTTGCAATTATTGTGGTCACAATGGTCATGTTAAAGATAATTGTGTTAAATATGTTAACGACAACAAAAATCAAACTGATTTTGTGAAAGAGCATGACGTGTCTAGTGAGTCCGAATCTGAACCTCAACGTGATGAGGTTAGAAATAATGAGTTTAGATGGTTTTATGACATGGCTTTCGATTACACATCTGTACCTTCAAAATCTAAACCTAATGTGAATCAGAAGCAGTCATTTAAACCTAATGTGCGTCACAACAATAACAAACAATATAATAAACCTAGCAAACCCTATCCTAAGAAGAAAAGAATTGTCAAACAGGTATGGGTTAGGAAGGATCAAATACATAGAGTCACTAACCACAAAGGACCCAACTTAGCGTGGGTACCTAAAAGCTGTATTTGATTCTCTTGCAGATAATAGTGAAAGAAAACAATCTATGGTATCTCGACAGTGGATGTTCGAGACACATGACTGGAAACAAGAATTTATTTCTTTCACTAGAACCCTTCAACGGTGGCAAGGTCACCTTTGGAGACAACAAGAAGGGCAACATAATCGGTGTAGGTAAGATTGGTATATCTTCTTCACATGCTATTAATAATGTATATCTGGTAGATGGCCTTAAGCATAACTTGCTAAGTATCTCTCAATTATGTGACAAAGGAAATAAAGTCGTTTTTCATTCAAATGTTTGTCGCATCATAATTGAAGGTACTAGTACTGTTATCTTAAAAGGCTTACGTAAACGGAACGTGTATATGATTGATTTAAACAAAGTCACTACAAGTTCCTTTACGTGCATGAAAGTCACCGTGGATGACTCATGCCTGTGGCACAAGAGGTTTGCACACATCAGTCCAACGATTTTAAAGAAACTCAAGTCTTGGGATTTAGTTGAGGGTCTACCCTCAATCAAATTCGAACAAGAAAAGATGTGTGACTCATGTGCCCGTTGTAAACAAGTTAGATCTTCATTCAAACCAAAACGAGTAGTAAGTACAGAGCGTCCACTTGAGTTGGTACACATGGACTTGTGTGGACCTATGAAAGTTAGAAGCCGCGGTGGATCAAGGTACGTATTCGTCCTAGTCGACGACTACTCCAGGTATGTATGGCCTATCTTTCTATTTACTAAAGATGAAACTTTCGATGAGTTTGTAGTACTAATGAAGCTCGCCCAAAACAAGTATGATAAAAAGTTAGTTTCCATTCGTACGGATCATGGCACCGAATTTGATAATCAAGCTTTTATAGAATATTGTAGGGAGAATGGTGTAGGACATAAATTTTCTGCACCAAAACCCACACAACAAAATGGTGTCGTGGAACGTATGAATAGAACATTAGAGGACATGGCCCGCACTATGCTTTTGTGTAGTGGCCTTCCTAAGAGCTTTTGGGCAGAAGCCATAAGTACTGCATGCTATGTGCACAATAGAGCTATGATTAGACCTATTCTCAAAAAGACTCCCTATGAACTTTTAAGAGGGAGAAAACCCAATATAGCTCACCTTCGTTGCTTCGGTAGTAAATGTTTTGTCCATAATAATGGAAAAAGTAATTTGAGCAAATTTGATCCTCGAAGTGACGAAGCTGTGTTTGTTGGTTATTCTAATCATAGTAAAGCTTTTAAAGTTTTTAACAAAAGAACTTTGTGCATAGAAGAAAGTGTTCATGTTGTATTTGATGAAGATAATGTGCCTGAACAAGTTGAACAGAATGAAGAAGAAGACATGAATGATCCAGACTTTCGCCTTTCAAGGGAAGACGAGCCAGATAATAATGAAGAAGTTATTGAAGGAATCAATGATGAACTTGATAAATCCGCAAATGACCTTGAACAGAGAACTGAGACAATTGTTGATGATACGAATGTCTCTTCTCAAAACAAGGAAAAGGAAACTGAAGTTATAGCTGATGATGCTATAACTTTGAACCAGAACCAAGATGGTGTAACTGAAGTTGTACCAACTTCAGCTATAACCCCAGAGTCCAACTCAGGGGGAACCAATCTTGATTCTGAATCATTTGAGGAAAGTGATAGTTCATCAGATGATGATGAGCCTAGGAACTCTAAGAAATGGAAATATAAGAGTTCTCATCCTATGGATAGTATCCTAGGAAGTTTGAATAAGGGAGTTCAAACGAGGCGAACTTTAAATAACTTTTGTTCATTCTATTCTTTTCTGTCTACCATAGAGCCTACCAACATAAAGGAAGCTCTTGCAGAATCCGACTGGATTGTGGCTATGCAAGAGGAGCTTCAAAAGTTTGATCGTAATAAAGTATGGCACCTTGTGCCACGACCTCTTAATCGAACTGTGATTGGTACTCGATGGGTATTCAGAAATAAATTGGATGATTCAGGAGTTATAGTTCGTAACATGGCTCGATTGGTCGTTCAAGGTTATAATCAACAAGAAGGGATTGATTATGACGAGACATTCGCTCCAGTAGCAAGACTTGAAGCTATTCGCTTGCTCATCGCCTTCGCAGCTCATAAAGGAATGAAACTGTTCCAAATGGACGTTAAGACTGCATTTCTTAACGGTTATTTGGAAGAAGAGGTTTTTGTTGAACAACCTCCTGGATTTTTGAATAGCAAGTTTCAAAACCATGTTTTTAAACTCGATAAAGCTTTATATGGTTTGAAACAAGCGCCTAGGGCTTGGTACGACAGATTATCAAAAATTTATTGCAAAACAATTTTAAAAGAGGATCTGTCGACAAAACCCTATTTCTAAAATCCGAGGGTTCTGATTTACTTGTTACTCAAATTTATGTAGACGATATTATCTTTGGTTCTACTAACAATAAATTGTGCAAGTATTTTTCAGATCTAATGACCTCAGAATTTGAAATGAGCATGATGGGAGAATTGAAATTCTTCCTAGGATTGCAAATTCAACAAACCAAAGAAGGGATAAAGATTCACCAACAAAAATATGTCAAGGAGCTAATCAGAAAATTTGGTATGGAAAACGCTCATCCAATGGACACGCCTATGGTAACTGACAAAAAGTTGACCTTAGACGAAAATGGTAAGTCCGTAGATGAGACTACATATCGAGGTATGATTGGTTCTTTATTATATTTAACTGCAAGTAGGCCTGACATTATGTTCAGCGTATGTGTCTGTGCTAGATTTCAATCATGTCCTAAAGAATCACATATGATTGCAGTTAAACGTATCTTGAGATATTTAATTGGTACATCTAACTTATATTTGTGGTATCCACTTGAGTGTAATTTCGATCTAGTAGGATATTCAGACGCAGATTATGCGGGATGTTCTTTAGATAGAAAAAGTACCTCTGGATTTGCTACTTTTGTTGGACCTTGCATAATTACTTGGGGTTCAAAGGTGCAAAATTCGGATGCATTATCTACTGCAGAAGCCGAATATATCGCTGCAGGACTGGTATGTTCTCAACTACGTTGGTTAAAGCAACAACTATGTGATTATGGTGTTAATGTTGGTTGTATGCCTGTTTTCTGTGATAATACGAGTGCTATTATTATTTCTAAGAACCCAGCTCAACATTCTCGTACTAAGCATATAGACATTAGACATCATTTTTTGCGTGACCATGTAGAAAAGGGCAACATTAAACTCGAATTTTGTAGTACTGACAATCAATGGGCTGACATTTTAACAAAGGCGTTAGCGAGAAGACGTTTTGAGATTTTGCGGTTGGAAATTGGTTTAATCGGTAGCAATTAAATTCATCTTATTTATTTTGTGAACCTGTGTGACTGGCTAGAATAAGACGAGATTGTATGACTGTGTCCGCATATTTCATTGCTAGTATATTTGTGTTTAATATAATATATTTTATGTGAGTATCTTGCATATTAAGTGTTTATGGAAATTGAATTATGAACCACATATTTGCCAAAAACATATCTTATTCACTTTCCAAAATTGAGCCAAATTCTACCCATGTATTTCATGTTAGCCGAAATTCTCAACATAAATCACCTTACCATATCTTTTTATTTACCTAATTCTATCCTTACCATATCTCAAAAATAATTACCTTCGATTCCTTTTCCCATCCAAATTAAAAAAAAAGGAAAAAGAGGAATAGAGTTGGCGCTACACGGCTACTCTACAAAAACACCAACACCTAAACTCCAAAACCCAAACCGAGTCGGGTTCGGTGCTTGAAGGTACAAAAAGGCGTCGATTAATAAAAAAAAAAGGGTAGAAGAGGGTGTTAGTGAAGAAAAAAAATAAAAAGTGGTTCGGTTGTTATGAACCCGAGAGTGGCTCGAATCAAAATTGGAAGTGTTTATTGGAAAAGTAATGGAGCGCCTTGATGCGCAAGATAAGAAAATTGATGCGGTTGTTGAAATTTTTTTTGTAAAAACCGTGGCTATGGGGAACACTAGCCAAGGAGGTGCATTAGTGAAGAGTGGTTCGGAGATGCGTGAGGGTATGCACACTATATTTGATGCAACAGAGGCTCTTTCTTTGAAGGTTCGAAACTTCGATGTTTGCCTCACCGCCCAAGCTAATCATGTGCCGACGTGCCTTGATCGTCTTTCTACTCTCGAGTACCGCACCCGACCCGATTACATTAATCCCAACATCATTCGACAACCCAAAAAGCCTTGATCTTCTTACCTTAGCTTGTTTTGTTTCTTAAACTACTAATCCAATCGGCCCATTTGGCACTAATACTTATTATTGTGGTTTGTAGTTTAAATTAACATTTACTCTTGATTTTGCTTGGTATAAATTGTTTTATATTGCGTATTTTGCATATCTATTTCTTGCCTTGACATGTGTTATTCTAGTCGTTTCATGTCTTTGTTCTTGTCTTTTCAATGATGCCAAGAGCGGGAAGAAATGATATGATTTGAGTCTTTGCTTAAGCTTGCTCCTTGTCAAGACTCGTTATCTCTTAAATTCTCTCAAGCTATAACTTTGGCTAAATTGTTTTGTTCTTGCGATCAAAGTTGCTATAACTTTGGAGTGCTTTGTTGAGGGGGAACTATACTTAGTCACATCGTTAAAAAGAACTCTTGAGGAAATCATATGAGACTTGTCATCATCAAAAAGGTTTTGTTGTGTTGGACCAATTTCATAGTTTTGATAATGACATTTGTTTACGTAATAATATGTTTTACTCGATATATCATATACGTGTAATTGTGTGCTTTAGTCTTATTATAGCTAGCAACAATTATGAGAAGAAAGATCAAAGTTAGGCATAACCTTGATAAAGTCTGTGAGACAAAGTTATAACAACTTCAGGAATAACTTTGGAAGTGAACATGGAAGTTATAGCTAACCAGGCATAACTGTAAAGAAAATCGCTTCAAACAAGATCTACATCAAACTACACAAGACTCGAGATGGAGGGTCTTTGTGATCAAGATGAAGAGATGATCCGTATACTGAAGATCTTTGTGAAGATTAGATAGTATAGGTCGTCATTCTGTAACTATTCCATTTGAGAGATTTTATGTTCAAAAGTTATAGCTTTAGTCTATGACTTTGGATGATAAAATATTGATGCATGATTTTGGAAATAAAATGTTTTGAAATGTTTTCAAAAGTGAAAGAGTATTTTTATATTTATCAAAAGTGAAAGAGTATTTTTAGTAATACAACTTATGGGTTGTCATGCTACCTAGGGCTTCTAATATATTCTATCTCAATTTGTTGTTAACCTAATTAGCCCACCTAGTGTTTCAGCCATCTAGGGTTTCGTGGAAACCTAGTATTGTGCCTCCTAGGGATGCGTGCCTCCTAGGGTTTCGTGAGCTAGGTGAATCCGGCCTCCTTAGGCTTGTTTCTCTTGTTTACCTAATCTAGGATTCTACTATATCTTTACAACAATATTTTGAGATATTAAGATAAATATATTTCTATAAGATAAACCTAATAATATTTTGAGATAAAGATATTTCTAAAAGATAAGCAAATCTTATTTTGTGATAAGATAAGTATCTTTATTAAATATTATACTAGGGGTTTAGATCTACTATGATTCTACTACTATAAATACTCATTCACATACAAATTGCAAAACACACGACATACACACGAAATACACACACATCACACGGCTATTTATTTTACTTGTGTTGATTTTCAAAAATCGTTTTAAAGCAAACCTTTGAGCAAATATTTATTATTTTTAGAGTTTGTTTTTAAAAGAGTCGTGCATCAATTATTATCAATCGCTTGAGTGAGTAGTCACCTTTCTAGGGTGTAGGGTAGCAATGTTAGATTGATTAAAAGATGATAATTGGATAAAAGAAATTGTGCTTTTAAAATATTGTGTCTATGCATGCTTGGACTATAACAATAGTCAAACGATTTTTGGCCAAAATCATTGACTAGAATGGAATTCTTTTCCAAGGTAGAGATACGCGAATTGAATAGACAAAGCATGACATGGTGGATTAAGACCTAGTAAATTGGCTAAAAGCCTGCTAGACCATCTGATCTATGATTGTAATGAACACATCATTCTTACGAACTCACAATGAATTATTTGCATGTCGTAAATCCAATTTCATCAATATGTCAATCTACATGTGTGAACCTACTTCCCTAGACGCTTTTCATCACTTGCTTTATTGTTTTCATTTGTTTTTATTTTGTTTTCATTTATGCTTTATATTAGTTTAGATATCAAAATTCCAAAACCCAGATATTCGTTAGATAAAACCCAATTGCGAGACATTTCACATCCTATAGGAAACACTATCTCCCTAAGGATCGACCCCTACTTCCCTAATTACATTAATTTGTTATTAGCCTAGTCTGGGTAAATTATCTTTGTATCGGGCTTGCGACAGGCACGATCAAATTTTGGCGCCGTTGCCGGGGAGCACGGTTTAGTTTTCCTTTTTCTTTTGATTTTTATCGCAATTAGTTTTATCTAGTCTTTAGGAACCCAAATTTCTTTAGACCTCTCTTGATTTTTCATCTTAGCTTTTCAATCTTATGCCCAGATCTTCTAGACTAGGGACCCCTATCTCTTTAGACCCCGATGTAGAAAGAACTCTGCATAGGAGACGAAAGGTATTCAACGAAATCTCAAAAGCTTCTAATACTTCAAGTTTAGACCGTATTCGTGAGAAATACTCGGATATTCTATCTAATCTTGAAGGAGAAGAAGATCCATTCTCATCTCCATTCACAAAAACCATCCAATCTTCAATTAGCATTCCATCTTCACCTTCACATTAGGAAATGGTTCGACTTTCAGACCATTCCAAACCCACCGCAGAAACACTTCCAAGGGGTATTGCTACACTCCAAATCACAGCCCAAAACTTCGAAATCAAACCTGCCTTCATTAACCTTATAGAAAGAAGCCAATTTATTGGCAATGCCACAGAAGATCCCAACCTTCACATCCAAAACTTCTGTGACTATTGCTCCACTATTAGACAAACTGGAGTCAACCAAGGGCAAATTAGAGAGATGCTCTTCTCATTCTCTTTGAGGGGTAAGGCAAAGTTGTGGATACATAGCCTTGATAAGGTTACATTAGGTATCACCGATTGGGATAGGTAAGCTCTTGCCTTCTACCAAAAGTACTTTCCTCCAGAAAAGACCGCTTTGTTGAGAAGTCAAATCACTGGTTTCCGACAAGGGGATGATGATAGCCTATATGAAGCCTGGGAAAGGTACAAGGACTTGTAAAGGGAGTGTCCTCATCATGGGATAGATCCATGGCTCCTTGTCATCACATTCTATAATGGGTGCTATATATAGTCCCGTCGTATCCTGGATTCTGCTAACGATGGAAGATTTGATCAAATCAATGTTGAGATTGCTCACACTACCATTGAATCCATGGCAATTCACGATTCTCAATATAGAAATTCCCGCTCCATACCATTGAAATCTAAGCAAGAGGACCCCGCTTTGACACTTTTACAAGCTCAAGTAGCCCTTCTCACACAAAAGCTAGAACAATTCCAATCCTCTACATTTCAACAAAGTGACAATGGTGTAAGTAAACTTGAAGCCATGATGCTGCAATTGGCTCAAAGGCAAGACACCATGATAGCTCAATTCCAAGAGAGCGATCAAGCTAAGGATGCCGCCATCAAATTATTGGAAGCTAAAATTTCCCAATATGCCTCTTCTAATACCCATCAAAAGCAAGGGCAGCTGCCTTCACAATGTTACCAACCTCATAAAACTGTAAATGCCATTTCCTTGAGAAGTGGTAAGCATAATGATGAGCCTGTGGTTGGTGATGTTGAAGATGAGGTGCCCATGTCAAAAGGGAAAGAGCCCGAGATTCCTATTGAGATCAAAGTGCCATTTCCCCAAAGATTAGCCAAGCACAAGGAGGAGGCAAAGTATGGTAAGTTCCTTGACGTCGTCAAGAACTTAAAGGTAACAGTCTCTTTCATTGAATTGCTTACCCAAGTTCCTTCTTATTCCAAGTTTATGAAGGAAGTCCTCAAAAAGAAGAGATCCTTCAATGAGATGAAGACCATAGCTTTCACTCAAGAGTGTAGTGCACTCTTGCAAAATAAGTCTCCACCAAAACTTAAGGATCCTGGTAGTTACTCTATCCCTTGCACTATAGGCACGTATACCATTGATAAGGCCCTTTGCGACCTAGGTGCTAGTTTAAGTGTCAAGCCATTTTCTATGTTTGAAAAACTTAACATGGGTTCTTTGAAATGCACTAATATTACTTTGCAAATGGCGGACCGTTCTCTAAAAAATCCTATGGGCGTTTTAGAAGATGTGCCCGTCAAAGTTGGTAAGTTTTTCATTCCCGTTGACTTTCTAGTACTTGACATGGCTGAGGACTCTCAAATCCCAATCATTTTGGGAAGACCCTTTTTGCACACCACTGGTGCAATTTTTGATGTCAAGAATGGGAAGTTGACATTAGAGATAGGAGATGACAAGGTGACCTTTAGTACAAATTCCACCGTTAGGAGTCCCGTGTTAGAAGACTCATGTTATATGCTTGATGTTGATGACTCTTCTATTGTTTCTTCTATGCCTCGATCCTTACTGACAGATCCGTTAAAGGCACATGTAAGTGTTGATTCTCTTGCAGGTGAGCATACTAAAAGCACTACTGCTAAAAGTGCTAGAAGGGGATATTCCTGGAAAAGCTTGGCATGGATGGAGAATGTAAAGAACGTTATGATGATGAGCTTGGATGATAGTGAGCTTAAAGATAAAGGATGATCAAAGAAAGAAATGGAGTCTAGCAAGACTTTTAAATTGCGCTTCTCGGGAGGCAACCCGTGTTCCTTTTCTTTTTGCATTTTTATTTTTGTATTCCCTTTTTCGTTGTTAGTATTTATTTTGCAGATGAAAGAGTTTTTGAAGAAAATCTATAAAGACCTTCCTTGTCAAGTCCAAAAGACTAGCTTGGGGGAGTCCGCGATGACTAGTAAGCTTCACTCTTCTTTCATTTTTCCTTTTCCCCATTAAGCATCTCATTGCATATTTTGTCTTTGTGCTCACATTGAGGACAATGTGATGTTTAGCTTGGGGGAGGTATTCCATTTTCCCATTTTGCATTTTAGTTGATCATTTTTCAAATTTTGAATAAAAGAAGGAGAAGATTATTGAGAAAATTAAAAAAATTCTGAACATCATTGAATGCTTTTCATGCTTTGCTTGCTTGTTTACTATGCTGTCATGTTACATTTCCCAAACTTAGAGCTTTCAAAAGATAATGATTCAATATTTATTGAATTTTGCATACATGGGGACGTCTTGTACACAGTAGGCATGGAATGAATCTATAGATGAGTACGCTTGATCTTGACATTTGGCAAGTTACATATATTGTAAGGTAGAACCTCCTTAGGCTGGTACATCTATACCCAGTCTCATCTAGGTGTGTGTAGTTCTCCTTTTGATGTGTGTCATGTCAAAACACATAAGTATGGTTCTCAATTCATTCCTATAAGCATTGCATTCATGATTCACTAACATTTGAAGCCTTTTTCACTTTGAATTACACCTCAAATTAGCCTCTTCATACAAATACTTCACAAAATAATAGTTACACATAAAAAAAACTGCCTACCTTTTGAGCTAATAGCTAGACTATGGTGTATGGGTGCTCTTTTGAGAAGATTTGTTCTTATATGTCAAAGTGAATTTGGAAGAACCAAAATGTTCATGAAGCAATGTTATGTTCAGAAAAGAAAAGAAAAAAATGAAATAGGAAAAAAAAAATAGAAAAAGAAATAAAAGAATCGAAAGAAAAAGAAATAAAAGAAGAAGTTGTGAGTATCTCCTAAGGAGTTCACTCTCATGTTTCGTATGTGATAAGCCACTCGTTCCTTCTGGCTTCGTTATTTGTCTTTTGGGAATTAATCGGAAGTTTGGATTGAGTATTCATTTATCATTGGTCAGTTGCTAGCTCATTCTAACCTTCACATGACCATAACTGTTTGTCCACCTTTCACCCATTTCCCAAAGCCTTCTTCATTGTTTCGGCTTCTTTTCTATGTGCATTATGATCTTTGACTTGTGTTTTGAATTGTTTACCATATTACACTGCGGACACATTTTCATAAGTCGTAGATAGGTGAGTGTCTCAAAAACATTTACACATAAAGAAATCACCTTTTACATGCAATGAGTGTTCGAGTGTGCCGTGAGAGTCCATTTGTCAGAAGATCATGCAAGAGCAGAAAATCTATAGTGAAATTCTTTGTGCAACGCCGTTATGTAAATCTCAGCCATGTTTATGTATCATTCTTGCCCACGTTGTTTTTGGGTTATGATTCATTATGTTTCCAAAGCTTTATGTTGAGATTTGTTTCTTGATGGTGTAGTAGCCAATGCTTGCAACTCTTGTCCTGGTATTATTTGATATGTTTGCTTAAGGACAAGCAAAGGTTTAGCTTGGGGGAGTTTGATAAGTGAATATTTGTATGATTTTAACCCCCAATTTAGCTCGGTTTTGTATGTCATTTGTGGTTTGTTAAGCCACTTTATGAGCTAATATCGTCTTCTAGGCGAATTCCTATGTTCTAACCTGTTTTGTAGGGAAAGTGACGTTTCTACGCCCTTTTTCTATATTCCCGAGCATTTGCCTAGAACCCGACGATTTGAAGAAGCAAGCTTGACCAAGTGAAAGGCATTTCAAGAAGGTTCACTAATTCAAAAGAGAGAAGAAGCAAAGACAGTTTCGTAGTTGTCGGAAGATCAATTAGTTAGGCGAAAAATTCATCAAACCCTATCAACAAACCCGACTCAAGAGGTCAAGGGGGATGATGGAAGTCAGACAAAGCAAAGGGAGATGAAAATGTTAGTCAAAAGCTTATAGATGACTGAGAGTCTATTGATCGAATACGAAAGAGGGGGGGTGAATTGAGTATTAAAAACTAGCCCCACTTTTTCGATTTATATGATATGTAATTAATTATTTGATCTTATGAATTAAAATCAACTAATTAATTAATCAAAGTAAGCGCGAATAACGAAATAACGAAAAGTAAAGAGATAAGAGAGAGGCACACGATTTTTGAAGTGGTTCAGTTTCACACGTTGAAACCTACGTCCACTATTCTCGATTAATAATTTTTAGTACCTTTCTACGGATTACAAAAATTACCAACCCACTCGTATAATCAACACTATGATTATAACTCAAGGTGAGTATCGCTAAATACTCTATACTATCTTACGCTAATAAGAAGTACAATATAACTCACACAAATTCCCGTTAAAGAATTGTAAGCTTATAATGATGTACTATTATCCAATAACGTATTTCACTCAAGCGATTGATAATAATTGATGCACGACTCTTTTAAAAACAAACTCTAAAAATAATAAATATTTGCTCAAAGGTTTGCTTTAAAACGATTTTGGAAAATCAATACAAATAATAGATGTGCCGTGTGAATTCGTGTATGTCGTGTAAATTGCAATTTGTATGTGAATGAGTATTTATAGTAGAAGAATCATAGTAGATCTAAAACCCTAGTATAATATTTAATAAAGATATTTATCTTACCATAAAATAATATTTGCTTATCTTTTAGAAATATCTTTATCTCAAAATATTATTTGGTTTATCTTATAGAAATATATTTATCTTGATATCTCAAAATATTGTTGTAAAGATATAGTAGAATCCTAGATTAGGTAAACAAAGGAAACACAACTATGGAGGCCGGATTCCTATAGCTCACGAAACCCTAGGAGCACGAATCCCTAGGTGGCACAAACTAGGTTTCACGAAACCCTAGATGGCTCAACCACTAGGTGGGCTAATTAGGTTAACAACAAATTGAGATAGAATATATTAGAAACCCTAGGTAGCATGACAACCCATAAGTTGTATTACTAACCAATAGAATCTCATGAATATATTCTCTAATAAAATAATTGATAAATATAAAAAAAACTCTTTCACTTTTGAAAACATTTCAAAACATTTTGTTTCCAAAATCATGCATCAATATTTTATCATCCAAAGTCATAGACTAAAGCTATAACTTTTGAACATAAAATCTCTCGAATGGAATAGTTACCGAATGACGACCTATACTATCTAATCTTCACAAAGATCTTCAGTATACGGATCATCTCTTTATCTTGATCACAAAGACCCTCCATCTCGAGTCTTGTGTAGATTTATGTAGATCTTGTTTGAAGCGATTTTCCTTAAAGTTATGCCTGGTTAGCTATAACTTCCAAGTTCACTTCCAAAGTTATTCCTGAAGTTGGTATAACTTTGTCTCACAGACTTTATCAAAGTTATGCCTAACTTTGATCTTTCTTCTCATAATTGTTGCTAGCTATAATAAGACTAAAAGCACACAATTACACGTATATGATATATTGAGTAAAACATATTATTACGTAAGCATATGTCATTATCAAAACAATCAAATTGGTCCAACAAATTCCCCCTTTTTGATGATGACAAGTCTCATATGATTTCCTCAAGATGTCTTCTTAACAATGTGACTAAGTATGGTTCCCCCTCAACAAAGCACTCCAAAGTTATAGCAACTTTGATCGCAAGAACAAAACAACTTAGCCAAAGTTATAGCTTGAGAGAATTTAAGAGATAACGAGTCTTGACAAGGAGCAAGCTTAAGCAAAGACTCAAATCATATCATTTCTTCCCCCTCTTGGCATCATTGAAAAGACAAGAACAAAGACATGAAACGACTAGAATAACACATGTCAAGGCAAGAAATAGATATGCAAAATACGCAATATAAGACGATATATATCAAGCAAAATAAAGTGCAAATGTTGATTAAACTACAAACCACAAAATATATTGTTAGTTGCCATTGGGCCGAATAGACAATGTCAAAATAAGCCAAATGGGCCGAATAGGATTAGTAGTTTAAGAGTTAAAACAACCAAGGATAGAAAAATCAAGGCATTTTGGGTTGACGGATTTTGTTAGGATCGACATAACCGGGCCTAGTGCGGTACTCAAGAGTGGAAAGACGGTCAAGGCAATTTGATACATGAGAAGCTTGAGCGGTGAGGCAAACATCAAAGTTCCGGACTTTCAATGAAAGAGCCTCCGTCGCATCATAAATTGTACGCATTCCCTCACGCATCTCCGTCCCGCTCTTAACCAACGACCCGCCTTGGCTCACCAAGAAAGTCATCCTATCCCTTTGCCTATACGCCTCTTGCTTACAATCAATGATATTACGTTCCAATTTAGCAAGGCGATCATCCACACTATCCATCCATGTCCTCATCTCATGACTCACACCCGACCCACCTTGGTCACGGGTTGAGCCCAAAGAGCCCATGCCCACGGCTTGAACAACCGTGTCCAAAACCGTCTCAATTTTCTTATCCTGCGCATCCAAGCGCTCCATAATACGACCAATGAACATATCCAATTTAGATTCAATCACAGAAAAATCAGCCCCACCCGAAGACATACCAACCGAACCTCCCTTCACCAAAAATAACAATTCCGGACCATTAGCATCAAGCTTCATAAATTTCAAGAACGTATCACACATCTCATCCTTTACCGCGACCCCATAATTTTGCACATTAACAACTCCCTTTGACTCAAAAAGCCGAGACAGCCACATGCCATACGGCAAGTCAAGAGTAGAGTAAAATTTGTCTTCGGTCACTGAGAAGGCGGTTTGTGAAATACGATTAAAAATAAGAGAAGGTAAATTAACCCGATTGCCCTCCAACCAATGCTTAACGACTAACATCTCATAGCATGCAATTTTATCACGTCCGCCCCGTCGCGGAATGACAGTATTCCATAAAAAGTTTAACAGAAATTTCAGTTTCGGAGAAACACTACCAGCCAATACACAACTCGACATCGTCGCCCCAACATCAAAATACTGCTTAACCTCCAGCTTAGCCATGTCCGTCAGTTCTTCCCATGACGTACTCGGATTGATTTTGATTCCATCATCAGGAACCAAAAACAGAGTACAAAAGTCCGTCACGGAAAACGAAACTGATCGGCCATTAATAACGGCATGCAAGACTCCATTGTCTAAAGAAACAGAGGAAAAGAACTGGATTACCTCAATCGGATACACCGGACCCGAAAACTCAGCCACCGTTTCCCATTCTTGGAAATTCAGAAAATCCGAAAAGAATCCCAAAGCCCTATACTTGTCACACCAAGCCTTAGGATAGTACCGACCACCGTGTATTCCATATTGAGCAACCCGGTTCACCAATTTTCTTTCGTCTTTTGTAAGACGGAGTTTATCAATTCCCAAGGAAGTTTCTTGTGGTGAAAAATCACGAAGAGTGACCCGTGTGGTCTCCTCGGAAACCGCGTCCAAGATTTCGGTTGTGGCTTCTTCTTGGAGTCTTCCTTTTCCTTTGTTTAACCGTCTTCTCTTAGTACCCTCGAGACCCGCACCCGACTCGGTTTGGTTTGGATTGGGTGATTGTTGTGTGGGGGGAGAAGAGGTGTTTTTAGGCATGCTTGGCTTGGGGGTTTTAGGATTTGGGTTTTTGGCAATTTTTGATCTAGTGGAAGCCATTGTTGGAGATTGAAGGTTGAATGTTTGTGTGTTTGTTTGATGTGGGTGCCGTGAAGTGGTAGAGGAAGAGTAAAAATTTGGTTGAGAATTAATGTGGTAAAAGGAATAGGTGGAAGAGTAATTATGATTGTGTAAGAGTAGGTTATTACTTTTGTACTTGTGCACATGGGTGTGCCGTCCAAATTTGTTCTTTCCCTTTTTTTTTTTTTTTTTTCATTTGAATTTGGGTAGGAAAAGAATATTGGGTGGTTATTTTTGTTGGGATTTGGTAAGGGTAGGGTTTTGGTAAATAAAAAGATATGGAAGGGTAATATTGTGAGAATTTCGGCTAACATGAATTACATGGGTAGAATTTTGCTCAATTTTGGAAAGTGAATAAGATAGGTTTTTGGCAATATAAGTGGTTCATAATTCAATTTCCATAAAACACTAAATATGCAAGATACTCACGTAAAATATATTATATTAAACACAAATATACTGGCAATGAAATATGCGGACACAGTCATATAATCTCGTCTTAATCTAGCCAGTCACGCAGGTTCACAAAATAAATAAGATGAATTTAATTGCTACCGATTAAACCAATTTCCAACCGCAAAATCTCAAAACGTCTTCTCGCTAACGCCTTTGTTAAAATGTCAGCCCATTGAACATCAGTACTACAAAATTCGCGTTTAATGTTGCCCTTTTCTACATGGTCACGCAAAAAATGATGTCTAATGTCTATATGCTTAGTACGAGAATGCTGAGCTGGGTTCTTAGAAATAACAATAGCACTCGTATTATCACAGAAAACAGGCATACAACCAACATTAACACCATAATCAAATAGTTGTTGCTTTAACCAAAGTAGTTGAGAACATACCAGTCCTGCAGCGATATATTCGGCTTCTGCAGTAGACAATGCAACCGAATTTTGCTTCTTTGAGCCCCAAGTAATTATGCAAGGTCCAACAAAAGTAGCGAATCAAGAGGTACTTTTTCTATCTAAAGAACATCCCGCATAATCTGCGTCTGAATATCCTACTAGATCGAAATTACACTCAAGTGGATACCATAAATATAAATTAGATGTACCAATTAAATATCTCAAGATACGTTTAACTGCAATCATATGTGATTCCTTAGGACATGATTGAAATCTAGCACAGACACATACGCTGAACATAATGTCAGGTCTACTTGCAGTTCAATATAATAAAGAACCAATCATACCTCGATATGTAGTCTCATCTACGGACTTACCAGTTCGTCTAAGGTCACTTTTTGTTCAGTTAACCCATAGGTGCGTCCCATTGATGGAGCGTTTTCATACAAATTTTCTGATTATGCTCCTTGACATATTTTGTTGGTGAATCTTTTTCCTTTTTTGGTTGTGAAATTTGCAAGCTAGGAAGAATTTCAATTCTCCCATCAGATCATTTCAAAATTTATTCTGAGGTCTAAGACTGAAATACTTGCAGAATTTATTGTTAGTAGAACCAAAAATAATATCGTCTACATAAATTTGAGCAACAAGTAAATCACAACCCTCGGATTTTAGAAATAGGGTTTTGTCGACAGATCCTCTTTTAAAATTGTTTTGCAATAAAAATTTAGATAATCTGTCGTACCAAGCCCTAGGCGCTTGTTTCAAACCATATAAAGCTTTATCGAGTTTAAAAACATGGTTTTGAAACTTGCTAATCAAAAATCCAGGAGGTTGTTCACCAAAAACCTCTTCTTCCAAATAACCGTTAAGAAATGCAGTCTTAACGTCCATTTGGAATAATTTCATTCCTTTGTGAGCTGCGAAGGCGATGAGCAAGCGAATAGCTTCAAGTCTTGCTACTGGAGCGAATGTCTCATCATAATCAATCCCTTCTTGTTGATTATAACCTTGAACGACCAATCGAGCCTTGTTACGAACTATAACTCCTGAATCATCCAATTTATTTCTGAATACCCATCGAGTACCAATCACAGTTCGATTAGGAGGTCGAGGCACAAGGTGCCATACTTTATTGCCTTCGAACTGTTGAAGCTCTTCTTGCATAGCCACAATCCAGTCGGATTCTGCAAGAGCTTCTTTGATGTTGGTGGGCTCTATGGTAGACAGAAAAGAATAGAATGAACAAAAGTTATTTAATGTTCGCCTCGTTTGAACTCCCTTATTCAAACTTCCTAGGATACTATCCATAGGATGAGAACTCATATATTTCCATTTTTTAGAGTTCCTAGGCTCATCATCATCTGATGAACTATCACTTTCCTCAAATGATTCAGAATCAAGATTGGTTCCCCCTGAGTTGGACTCTGGGGTTATAGCTGAAGTTGGTACAACTTCAGTCACACCATCTTGGTTCTGGTTCAAAGTTATAGCATCATCAGCTATAACTTCAGTTTCCTTTTCCTTGTTTTGAGAAGAGACATTCGTATCATCAACAATTGTCTCAGTTCTCTGTTCAAGGTCATTTGCGGATTTATCAAGTTCATAATTGATTCCTTCAATAACTTCTTCATTATTTTCTGGCACGTCATCTCTGGAGAGGCGAAAGTCTGGATCATTCATGTCCTCTTCTTCATTCTGTTCAACTTGCTCAGGCACATTATCTTCATCAAATACAATATGAACACTTTCTTCTATGCACAACGTTCTTTTGTTAAAAACTTTGAAAGCTTTACTATGATTAGAATAACCAACAAACACAGCTTCGTCACTTCGTGGATCAAATTGGCTCAAATTACTTTTTCCATTATTATGGACAAAACATTTACTCCCGAAGCAACGAAGGTGAGCTATATTGGGTTTTCTCCCTCTTAAAAGTTCATAGGGAGTCTTTTTGAGATAGGTCTAATTAATCATAGATCTATTGTGAACCATGATGCAGTACTATGGCTTCTGCCCCCAAAAGCTCTTAGTTGAAGGCCAGCTTAACACAAAAGGCAATAGTGCGGGCCCAGTCATCTAATGTTATATTAATACGTTCCAAGACACCATTTTGTTGTGGGGTTCGTGGTGCAGAAAAGTTAGTCCTACCACCATTCTTCCCTACAATATTCTATAAAAGCCTTGATTATCAAATTCGGGTGCCCCTGTCTCGTACGCAATGGAAAACAAACTTTTTATCGTATTGTTTGGGGGGCGAGCTCTATTAGTACTACAAAACTATCGAAAGTTTCATCTTTAGTAAATAGAAATATAGGCCATACATACCTGGAGTAGTCGCCGACTAGGACGAATACGTACCTTGATCCACCGCGGCTTCTAACTTTCATAGGTCCACATAGATCCATGTGTACCAACTCAAGTGGACGCTCTGTACTTACTACTCGTTTTGGTTTGAATGAAGATCTAACTCGTTTACAACGGGCACATGAGTCACACATCTTTTCTTGTTCGAATTTGATTGAGGGTAAACCTTCAACTAAATCCCAAGACTTAAGTTTCTTTAAAATCGTTGGACTGATGTGTGCAAACCTCTTGTGCCACAAGAATGAATCATCCACAGTGACTTTCATGCACGTAAAGGAACTTGTAGTGACTTTGTTTAAATCAATCATATACACGTTCCGTTTACGTAGACCTTCTAAGATAACATTGCTAGTTCCTTCAACTATGATACGACAAACATTTGAATGAAAAACGACTTTGTTGCCTTTGTCACATAGTTGAGAGATACTTAGCAAGTTATGCTTAAGGCCATCTACCAGATAGACGTTATCAATAGCATGTGAAGAAGATATACCAATCTTACCTACACCAATTATGTTGCCCTTCTTATTATATCCAAAGGTGACCTTGCCACCATTGAAGGGTTCTAGTGAAAGAAATAAATTCTTGTTTCCAGTCATGTGTCTCGAACATCCACTGTCGAGATACCATAGATTGTTTTCTTTCACTATTACCTGCAAGAGAATCAAATACAGCTTTTAGGTACCCACGCTAAGTTGGGTCCTTTGTGGTTAGTGACTCTATGTATTTGATCCTTCCTAACCCATATTTGTTTAACAATTCTTTTCTTCTTAGGATAGGGTTTGCTAGATTTATTAACAGGTTTGTTGTAGTTGTGACGCACATTAGGTTTAAATGACTGCTTCTGATTCACATTAGGTTTAGATTTTGAAGGTACAGATGTGTAATCGAAAGCCATGTCATAAAACCATCTAAACTCATTATTTCTAACCTCATCACGTTGAGGTTCAGATTCGGACTTACTAGACACGTCATGCTCTTTCACAAAATCAGTTTGATTTTTGTTGTCGTTAACATATTTAACACAATTATTTTTAACATGACCGTTGTGACCACAATAATTGCAAATCAGATATTCTGAAAGATTGACGTACTTCCTTCTTCTGAAATCACGGTCAGAAGGAGTGGATTTGCACTTATCATGGTCTCTACGACTATAGCATTCATGACCAAGACCTTTCTTCAAGTTATTATTAGACTGTTCGGTAAGGAAGTCTAAGACCTTTTGACTTCCTTCCCACTTATCATGGACTTTTCGTGCATGTAGGAGCAATTCCTTCAAAGACTGAATTTCTTTTTCACACGACGAATGATTTACATTCGAGTCTTTGGAGGGATTGTTCTTTTTGAAATTTTCACGAAAATCATCGAAACGTTTGTTCAAGATAAGTTTCTCCTCATAATGTTGACTTTTGGCTTGGGAGAATTCAGCCTTCAAATCTTTCAATTGCTGAGAAAGAAAGGAATTTACCTTCTCATGATCAAGAATAACAACTTCCTTTGCTTTAGCTTGAGATTGTAAAAGCTCATTGACTTTCTTCAATTCTAAAGTTATAGCTTCATTAGCCATAACTTTGGCTTGAAGGTGCTTAATGTTGAGCTTCAACTCTGAGATTATAGCTTCATTAGATATAACTTTAGACTCAAGAGCTTCTTTCTCAACATTTGTCTTGTCTGAAGTTATAGCTGAAGTTGCCATAACTTTAGACTTGAGCTTTTTAGCTTTGGCTTTA
>JAIUZE010011478.1:0-15251 GCA_022085475.1 Heliosperma pusillum | reverse complement strand
GGAGCTAGTGTCCTCCACAGTTAGTGTGATAACGTGTATAAATATCTTACAGGTTCACAGGGTATACTTAGTATTCTTATCAGTTGATTAACGTTTATCGATAACGGTTGGCTTGCTAGAAGTTTGACGTTATTGTCATTTTAATGGCGGTGATAAACTGGTCCCTAAAAGTCACACCTAAAGGATGTGTTTGAGAGATATGATTATATGAAAAATATAATCATATTGATGCCTTATATGACTAAAAGGTTAGTCGATATATATGACTAAAAGGTTAGTCATTGCAATGATGATACGATTATTTAATACAATTAAATAATACTAGCTGAGACGAATTAAATGTTAATTCCTAATTGAATATAAACTGTTATATCTACTTAATGTATATAATTTAATTATTTAATACGATTAAATAATGTAAGCTTAAACGAATTAAATGTTAATTCGTAATTAAATATAAACTGTTATATTTAATTAGCAAATTATAAATATACGATATTTATAATTGACGTATATATTATACGATATTGTCATAATTAATGATGTCAGACGGTATTAATAAATCGACTACAAAATGTTGTATTGACTTATTAATATGTGACAAATGATAATAATACATACACATATTATACATTAAATAAATAAAAGAGGCAGGACTCCTATCTTGACTCCACTTCCTAAAACAAGTAGAAGAAAAAGAGGCAAGACTCCTCCCTCTACTCTACTACTAGTTGGACGGTCCAAATAGGAGAGGAGGAGAGTTTTATATAAAATCATCTTCTCTACTTTCTGATCATCACAATGACTTTCACAAAAATTAGCAGTAATTTTTGTATGTTTCTAGCACAAGAAAAGGCATTTCTCAGCGCATCTTGGGTGGAACGATTAGGAGAATATCGATCTCGATATTTATTCTTATGCCATATTGCTAGGACCGAAGGTTGATTCTAATCTTTATGCATTTCGTTTATGACTCGTATTTCATATATTATAATTTCGTTATAATCCTTAAATTTCATGTTGAAATATACTGATATTTCCCACAAGTGGTATCAGAGCTAAGGCTACGAAATTATTTTATATGATTTTTCATAAATGATGAAATATATTAAATTACAAATTTTCAGAAATTTTTTTTATTTCGGCTGAATTTTTTTCGGCTGTATTTTTTTTTTTTTTTTATGAAACAGCAGCT
Organism: Heliosperma pusillum; assembly: GCA_022085475.1. NCBI lineage: Eukaryota > Viridiplantae > Streptophyta > Magnoliopsida > Caryophyllales > Caryophyllaceae > Heliosperma > Heliosperma pusillum. The sequence goes on along the minus strand of JAIUZE010011478.1, from coordinate 14,056 downwards.
ACGGGTTGTTTTTTTTTTTATTGATTTTGATTCTTGTTTTCATTTTGATTTATTGATATTGTTGTTTTAATATGTTAAGATGACAATATGATAAATTTGTAGATGTTTTAATTTAATAAGGATTAAATTAAAATGTAAATGGAAATTGTTTTGAATGTTTATGAACATTTGTTTTTGCTAAATATTTTCGGTATACATGATGTTAAATTATTGTTTTGCATCATGATTCATTAATTTTAATGATGTTCAAATCAATTATGATTAGTCAAATATTAAGATAATCGATTTAATCATGATTTAGATATTCATTTTAAAATGTTAAATTGAATCATCTAGTTTGTATCAATGTTTAATAATGATTAAATGTTGATAAATGTACCGATCTTGTAATATTAGCAACATCAAATTAAAATGTTTAATTTGTATGTATTATTTTATAAATAAAAAAAAACGTGGCTGTTTTATAAAAAAAAAAAAATTGATTCGGTTTTTTTTTTTTTTTTTTTTTTTTAAAATTTGGCCGAATAATATTTTATGCATTATATTGATAATGTATGATTGTTGTTGTGAAAAAGTTCACAATTATTGGATACCCAATTATTTTAAAATGGTTTAAAATAATGTTGGATTAATTCATATTATACGATAATATGAATTAAAATTGGATTATGTTTTGATTGGAATTATTGTGAGTAATTAAGGAATTGTCACATAATTTTGATCATTTAAAATAGGTGGTTTGGATAAATTACTCTACATAATTAAGGAATTATGTCTTGAATGACTAATTTATTGTTGATGCATTTTATTTTGTTGAATGGTTTATTTACGTATTTTTGCAATTGGTTGTAATTTGTATTACCTAGTGTGGCCTTAGTTGATTATGTTTTCGTAATGATGAAAACATGATCTTGATGTAATTTTGAGATCTCGAATCTCCTTTTGTTTTCTTTGAAATTATGTTTTTAAATTAGAATGTAAATAGGTTTATATTTTGTAATTTATTAAAAGTAATTTGAGAAGACTAAAGATGGAGATCAGATTGCTCACTCTCGCTACATGGACCAAGATGGAACATCAAGACAAGCTTTTCGGGTCCAATTTAGGATGGATTCCAAAGTTGTATTTTTGTTCATTTTGGTAGATAGGCCACACTAGGACTTTGTAATTTTACGTATTTTTCGTTCTTGTTGCTTTTCTTCACATGATAGTTAGTGCATCATATTTAGCCTAAACCAAACCACCTACTACTAAAAATGCATGAAAATTGACTCATATAGTTTGGATGTTAGTTATCATGGACATAAAGATGTCACACGAACTTTAAGCCATCATCTTAGTTTATTCATTCTCGCATGCTAGATATTCGTTCACTTAAAATGAATTAAAATAAAGTTGATGGGATCTTCCTCTAAAACCTAAAATTGAGAATAGTCTTTATAGGCCAAACTACTATGAATCCCTTCTTCGTCGGTAGGCATATAGGACCTTACTCTCCATATGACCCCTTCTACGTTGGGTAAGTAGTATGTGTTGACTTATTTTACCTCAACATTATAATCCGAAGAGTTTCTTGTGATTATTATGGACTAAAGATAAAATTTTATCGACCAAGAATTCTAAAGGTAGAATTAGCCAAGAGGTTGGCTTTTCAATTTATAGATCATTGAGTCTTGGGATCATTTATATAATTCTTGAGGGAGGTCAATTGTATAAATGCTTGAGTCTTTGCATTAAACAAGTTTTGCACTAGACTTAATTCATATCGATGAGTATGCTTATTATGTTTTTTCTTCTTTTTCGCAGTGTAGAATCCATTTTATATTGATAATACTATTATAACAAATGGCTGGCCATAATGATGTCCCAATGCCAAGTGCCACACTCGCACGCGAGTCCTGGCTTAAAACTTTCATGGACCACATGAATCAGTCCACGCGACTGAAGAATGACGGGTCCAACTTTGCGGACTGGGAGGCGGCATTACGGAATGCAGCCATTGCTGACGGCAAGCTCAAGTTCTTGACTGAGCCAATACCGCCAAAGCCAGGCCCCAATGCGAGAGCTATGGAGTCACTTGCTTATAGTGACTTCGTTATGGAAGCGGGTGCGATAAAGAACGTACTCATCTTTGCAATGGAAACTAATTTGCAAAGACGCGTCATTGCCCAAGGTGCAAATAATATTTTCACCACGCTCACTAACGAATTCTCAAAAGCACCGAGAATCGTTACTTATGAGCATACATGTCGCTTCTTTGAGGCGAAACTCCAAAAGGGCCAACCAGTTAGCCCACACATTCTTGATATGATTGAGAATGTCGAGAAACTTGAGGCACTTGTTTGCAAAATCAGTGAGAGCATAGTCATTGACCGTGTGCTTCATTCACTTCATGATGGTTTTGCCCTTTTCAGGGCAAATTACTACATGAATGACATGAGGAAAAGTCTTCATGAGCTACACTCACTTCTCGTACAGACCGAGAAGGATCTGAAATGGAGTGGGAGCATGAAGCAAGATGTTCTCATGATTTCCAACAAGAACAAAGGTAAGGGCAAGGCTCACGGTGACCTAATTGTAGGGAAGCCAAAGTTTAAGAAGTCAGGAAAGGGTAAGAGTAGGCCTGGTGAGACTAGTAGCTCACAAGGCAAGGCAAAGAGCAAGGACAGTGAAATTGAGTGCCACCACCATTGCCACAAGACTGGGCATTGGAGGAAGAATTGTCCCGTGTACCGTGAAGACATAAAAGCAGGCCGCGTCACTCCTGTTGGTACGTATGTCATCTTATATTCATATGATTGAGATTAACCATGCAAGTTTCGGAACTTGGGTACTTGATTCAGGTTGTGGTTCTCATCTGTGTAATCATTTGCAGGGCCTAAAAAACATCACACCTCTGCAAGAGGTGTGATGTGGACCTGCGAGTCGGGAATGGAGCAAAAGTTGTTGCAGTCTCAATGGGAACATACGTAATCCAACTCCCGAGTGGATTTGAGTTGTATTTATATAACTGTTACTATGTACCCAGTTTATCTAAGAACATTATATCTGTTTCCGTACTTGATAAAGACGGTTTTCATTTTCAATAAAAGACAATAGTTGTATTTTCTCTTTGAATGAAATGATTTATGGCAAAGCAGTTTCCATGAATGGCATTTATATCTTAGATCAAACCACAGACATATTACATGTGAATAATAAGAAAGTAAAGGTTGGTGACAAAGATCAAACTTATCTATGACATTGTCGTATGGGACAAATAAATGAAAAACGTGTAAAGAAGCTCATTGAGAATGGAACTATCTCCCCATTTGATTATGAATCATTTGGCACGTGTGAATCATGTCTTATCGGCAAACTGACTCGAATTTCCTTCAAAGGTGTTGGAATGCGTGCTAATGACCTATTAGGACTCATACATACTGATGTATGTGGACCAATGTCAATCAACGCAAGAGAAGGCTATAGATATTTTATCACTTTCACGGATGATTTAAGTAGATACGGATATGTCTACTTAATGAAGCATAAAAGTGAATCCTTTAAACAGTTTAAGGGATTCCAGAATAAGGTTGAGAACCAACTGGGAAGAAAGATTAAAGCACTTCGATCAGATCGTGGTGGCGAATATCTTTCAAATGAGTTTGATCAACACCTTAAAGACTGTGGCATAGTATTACAGTTAACTCCACCTGGAACATCTCAGCTAAATGGTGTGTCCGAACGGAGAAATCAAACATTACTTGATATGGTTCAATCCATGATGAGTCACACGGTAGTACCTGATTCACTATGGAGTTTTGTTCTTTTATCAGTTGCTCTAATACTTAACTGAAGTCCGTCTAAAGCTGTAGACAAGACTCCATATGAGATATGGAAGGGAACGGTCCCTAACTTGTCCTTTCTTCGGGTTTGGGGCTGCGAGGCTTATATCAAGTGGAGACACGAGGATAAGCTCGGGCCGCGATCGGTCAAGACATACTTTATTGGTTATCCAAAAGGAATGTTTGGTCCTTACTTCTATTCGCCTACCGAACATTGAGTTTTTGTTGCGGCTAGTGCGAAGTTCTTAGAGAAAGAGTTTCTCGAGAATAAGTCAAGTAATAGAACCTTCGATCTGTCGGAGATTCAAGAACCAACAACCGAGCAACCGATGGAGGAAGATGTTCCTTCAACTTCTGCTACGGTTAATATTCCTCAGGAACCTAGGAGGTCGGGTAGAGTCTCCATTCCTCCAGACAGATACATTGTTATGGTCGAGGAGAATGATATAGATGACATTTTGCTCCCCGAGAGTAACGAACCCGCTACCTATAAAGATGCCATGACCTGTTCCGACTCTAAGCTATGGCTTGAAGCCATGCAATCCGAGATGGACTCCATGTATGAGAATGACGTATGGGATCTGGTTGATTTGCCTGATAAGGTACGACCTCTTCAGTGCAAATGGCTTTATAAAATAAAGCATTCTGTAGAAGGACAACCAGACACCTATAAGACACGACTAGTGGCAAAAGGTTTCACTCAAGTGCACGGATTGCATTATGATGAAATTTTGCACCCGTAGTTATGCTGCAATCCATTCGGGATAATTTAGCGATGCCGCTTTCATGACTATGAAAATTTGGCAGAAGGATGTGAAAACCGCCCTTCTTAAACGGTTATTGGAGGAGGAGGAATTGTACATGGTACAACCCGAGTTTCATTGATCTAAAAATCCTAAGACAGGGTGCAGGTAAGCTTCTATTTATGGATTAAGCAAGAATTATGCGGAGTTCGAATAATACTTTCGACCAGGTGTGGATATTACATAAGGAAGAATGGTTTCACTCGATCGGTCGAGGAACCATGCTTGTATGTCAAGTCGAGTGGGAGTAAGATTGTCTTCTTGATATTGTATGTCGATGACATACTCTTGATTGGGAATGACATTCCTCTCCTATCTTCGGTAAAAGTATGGTTAAAGAACCATTTCCAGATGAAAGATCTGGGTGAGGCACAACGCATATTGGGGATCCGTATCTATAGAGATAGATCACGACGGATGTTATCACTCAGTCAGGAGTCTTATATAGATAAGATTCTTGAAAGGTTCAGCATGACCAACTCCAAGAAGGGGTACCTTCCAATGATTTCTGGGATGCATTTGAGTAAAACTCAGGCACCTAAGACATCGGAAGAGGTCGAGCGCATGAGTCGTGTTCCTTATGCATCAGCCATAGGATCGATCATGTATGCCATGATATGCACACGTCCAGACATGGCATATGCATTGAGTATGACAAGTCGGTACAAAGGCAATCCAGGTGAAACACACTGGATGGTTGTTAAAAATATCCTTAAGTACTTACAAAGGACTAAGGATTGGGTATTGACTTATGGAGGAGATAGTAAGCTATGCGCAATCGGTTACGCGGATGCTAGCTTCCAAACGGATCGAGATGACTCGAAATCTCAGTCTGGATTCGTCTTTACTCTTAATGGCGCTGCGGTCAGTTGGAAAAGTTCCAAACAAGGTGTTATAGCAGATTCTACAACTGAGTTCGAGTACTATGTGTTGGAGTGAGTGTCCTCAACAATAGTGCGATCACTTAATTAAATCTCATTAACGAGAATACAAAAGGGATGATTAACATTATAGTCAACTGATCCACATTAATCGGTAATGATTGGCTTACTAGAGTTTGACATTACTGTCGTATGACGGTGGTGATCAGTTGATCCCTTCAGGTCACACCGAAAGGACGATTCCCTAATCAAGAATATTAATTAATTGTATAACGATACAGATTAATTAATCCCTTAAACAGAACAAGTTACAAATGAGAAATATATCTTATTGTAATATGATTAAATAAGATTCAATAAATATAATTGTTATATTAGAATGCTTAATGTTTATGAAACATTTGAGATAAGCATTATTGGTTGATCATAATTACAATTAGTTGTAGATCATGTCAACCAAATATGAGATGACCCATTTTATATATATGTGATCATAAATTATTACTTAAATTGTTAAGTTTAATTTATTTGACATGAAATTGTATTTAATTAGTTAAATACATAATTATATTATGAGATAACATGTCACATGTGTGACAAATGACAAAATCACAAATATAATATGGAGTCCATTTTAAGTGCTAAAAACCGGTTATATGGGGGTTGGGTAAGGATTAGGCTTTAAATGTTGTGCTAATGATGATTAGACAAAATCATTACCTAGCCTAAACACCTATAGCCACCCTATTGTTTTGGTAAGACAAAAAGTAATGAGCATGCTTGTTGTTACCCATGCTTGGCCAGTTACATATGCACAATAAGAGGATATTTTCCTCTTATGAACTTACTTGAACACATCTCATATTATTGATAATACTTCTCACTAGAAAAATAAGATAAATTAAGAAACTTGAGAAGTTTCATATAACTTATTCTAAGAGCTTGAACTTGAGTTTCTAAAGTAGAAACTTCAAGTGTCTAGTACTTGTTATTAAGGGGATCTTGTTTATTGTTCTAGTAAAACAATATTCAAAAGATTAAGGATAGTCTAGGTGCATCACCAAGGAGAGTTCCTATACTTGGAACTAGGAAGTTCATCCATACATTCTTAAGCTCAAGAACAAGTAAAAGAAGGTGTCTTGTACTTGTGCCCTATATCCGAATAATACTCAATGTGAGGAACAAAATCTTAATCCACTTTGTTTTATTTATTTGCATGTAACTAGATCTTGAAACTAATTAAAGAGTTAATTGGTATATTACTTAAGAAATGTCTTAAGTGTAGGTATATGAAACTAACAATTGGTATCAGAGCATAGGATGTTGCATGCAATCGGTTTTATGAAGTTTTTACGAGTAATGGTAACAAAATAAAACAAGAAAATTTGTGATTTATTTGATCAAGTCACGAAATTTTGAGCATGAAATACCTTCTGGTCCTAAAATGTTTTTAGGTCATTTTGATGATTTATGGAAGATTATTGCTTTATTTAATGATTTTTAGTTAAATTAATCCATTTTAATGAGTAAAATGAACATTTTATGACTAAAACTTGTTAAATTTTGAATCTGGCCATGAAATTTTAGTTTGATATCACATGCATATTTTAACTACTGTATGTAAAAATTGAGATAAATATGATTTATTTTGCATAATTTATGATTTTTAATGGTTAAAAAGGCATAAATAGTGATTATTTTGGCATAAATAGCTAAAATAGAGTTTTGGCTTGAGAAAAATTATCATATGTTGCATAAATATTTTACATATCAGATGTATAAGTTGAAAACTAATTAGATTAATTTTCGTGTGGTTTTAGTATTTTGTTTGATAAAATCGATTAAAAGCAACTATATTTTTCTCTAAAATGCTTCGAAAATTTTTGACCAAAATTTTGACATGAAGATACTCCTGGAAATGTTCCAGTATATTCAAAATTTTATTTTTCAAATTTATTAATTATTGTAATTTAATTTGGAATTATTACATAAAAGTTATGTTAAAAAGGGTCAAAACCGAGCAATAATGCAAAACCGAGTTGAATTATTGTCAAATAATTAGTGGAGACTAATTTTTGAGTCCTAAACAGTTATAGTAATTAACTTGGGCTTAAATTTGATTTAAGTATTAATTTGTGATCTTAATTGGTTATTATCACGTATTTCCATAAAACCGGGTTTATATACGATATAAGGTTATTAGGGCGATTTGGCACATTATTATTGCATGAGTTTACATATAATTATGCTGAATTTTAAATTTATGAATGTCATTTTGATTTATGTAATTTTGGAATTATGTAATTTGTCTTAGTATGGCCTTAGTTTTAATCTATATTACCCAAAATGTATGGGAATATTGATTCGGTTGTAATTTAATGTGATCTCGTATCACTTTTATTGTATTATTTCATTTTATTTAGCAAATGTATAATAGAATAGCTTTGTAATTTTATTATATCATTTGTAATCCCGGAGTTTCCTAAAGACGGTGCCATTTGGAAAGGCGTTCCAAAAGGAAGACGATGTCGTTGGGAGGCGTGCAAATGAAGTTCAAGGGACCAAGGAGTTGGTTTCCGAATTTGTAATACTTAATTTGATTTTATATTATTTTAGGAAGGCCATACTAGGAATTTATTTTATGCTTGCATTTTTTATATGTTACATGCATGCCAAATCGCCACTTAAATCACACATGCATTTTATCGAGTCAATCGACCGCGTCAATTACAATTATCGGTAGTTCACCTATTTTGTTCACTTAAAAGGAGATAGATAATATAAATTGACTTGACCTCTATTTTTGTAATTGAGACTTAGCCTTAACAAATGGTAGAACCCATGAATCCCAATTTCGTAAGGAAGTAGGTTCGGCTCACCGAAGTGCTAAACTTATTACGTTGGGTAAGTGGGGCAATAAATTGTTATTGCATCGAAATTTGGTTGAACTCAACGGAAAGAATAGGGTCCGTGGTCCATGTGTTCCGGGCTAAAGATGACAATAAAGTATTTCATCGACCAAGAATTCTAATGGTAGAATCGGTTAAAGAGTTAACCCACCAAGTAATATTAATAAAGGTCGTGGAGTCCGTGGCTCACATAAACCCGAGTTGATATAGGACTTGGGTCTTGGAATCATTTATGTAATTGGATAGAGGTCATTATATAAATGCTAATAAACTTGTTTAAAATGTTTACAAGTATATCAAAAACGATAAATGTTGATGGTTCTTTCATTTTCTATTTTGTAATCAAACTTATTTATTCGCAATATCGGCAAACGATAACGAGGTTCGACCTCCCGCAGCACCACTCACCACCGTATCATGGCTTAGATCCTTTATGGATCAATGCAAAAAGAATTGTTCTAATATTCGCGGATTGGAATAGGCAACTTTGCCTTGCCACCTAAGGTGATGGTAAGCTTCGTTACCTCACCAAGAAATCTCCCAACGCTTCTAAATACAAGGTAAACTAACGCCGTAAAGGAGGCCTATGAGACCTACCAAATAGAATCGGCCACAATCACGAATGTCATGATCTTCTCTATAGATGCTGAGATTCAAGGGAATGTCATAAAGATGAATTCCACGTATGCGATCTACACTAAACTCGTGACCGTGTTTTCACGAGCTCTTAGGATCATTCTATATGAAGTCGCTTCTTAAATTTCGACCTTAAAAATGAAGGATGGTCAATATGTTTGCTCCCACATACTCAAAATGTTTGAGCATGTCGAGATACTCAAGAAGTAAGGAATAGTGATTCCCGAGCAACTTGTGATTGACCGTGTACTCCACTCCCTAAACCATATCAAAGGGTTTGTTAATTTTAGGGTGAACTTCAACATGCAAAACGTCACCACGACTATACATGAGTTGCACAAATTGGTTGTGCAAACCGAGCGTGATATGGGCTACCATGCTAGCACTAGTAAAGATGTTTTGAACATCAAATGACAAAAGCAAAGGGAAGTTCAAGAAGAGTGGACACAAAGGGAACAAGTCCACACCTTCTAAGGACAAAGAAAGACTATTGGGAATAGTTCTTCTAAGTCTAAGAAGGGTGTTGCCTCCAAAGACAAGTACCATTATTGTAATGGTATAGGCTTTTGGAAACGTAATTGCCCCATATATTTGGGAGATATTAAGAATGGAGGAGTTCTTTCAGTAGATAATAGTTCTCCCGAATGTTTATGTTATTGATATTATTCTCAACTTTGGTATTTTGATACAAGTTGTAATTCTCATCCTCCTAATCAGATTAAGGGCATGAGAAGAAAGACAAGGCAAAGCAAGCTTTAGGGAACCTCCTAGATGAGGGAGCTAAGGTAGCAACCACATAGAGGAGACCTAAGGATTAGCTTGGCATTCTTGCTATTTGTCTTTCTAGTTATTTTGAATATCGTTTTGGAACTTTTGATTTCCGTGTTAGACATGGAAAGTAGTTTTATTTCCATTTTGAAAGACAATTATTGTACTTTATAATGATTCCTTGGTTTTCAATCCAAGTCATTGATTTATGGAATTTATGTTCTAAACATTTCATTATACAAAATTAATATCTTAAACATAAAGTATTGTGACAAATTGATCGTATGAGAAAATATAATGATTGGATCATTATAATTACCTAAGTTATGAATTAAATTCTCACTTATGGACTTGTGACTAAGTATCACAACTTATTTGAAATAAGAAAGATCAATTGCATAGTCAAATCGAGTTAATGAACTCACATTTGGGGATTTACAATTCATATAAGCCCTAAGATAAGATATTTTAAACACCAATTAGACTCCATACTAGCGATGGAAGGGTTAAGAATACTAAATTTGTTCAAGACATGGATAAGAATCTAAGTATTTTGCTTAAATAGAGTGAGTCTATAAAGAAGCTAGAATTCTAAAGTCTAAACAAATAAGTCTACTATAGATCGCTCAAAGTTAATAAGAGTTAATACGAGCATCATACCCCACTTATGCCTGGAGAACAAAGCTGTTTGTGACTAAGGAATAGAGCTCATGAAGTTATCCTTACAAGAACTTTCTCATTTACACCTAAAGAAACAAAGTTGTTTGTGGCTCATGGTGCTATCCTTCACGTAAATAAGTGTATTTACTGAAGGATAGAGTGGGAGAAATCATGCCACAAACAAAGACAAGAGAAAATTTTCTTAAGTCATCCAAGGTCGGAAGCTTATAGTGAAAATATCTACTATTTGAAAGTAATAATTATGATCTATAGATTGGCGGTTATAATTTCCAATTCGAATTTGTTGCCTAAGAGCCTTAAGAATACAAGATGGATACTACACAATTACTTCGGAAGTTTGGACCTCCCTTGGGTGAATAAAACTTTATTGTAAACTATTGTATATAAGTTAAAATATAACCATCTTTGAGATCCAAGATTATTGCATCTACACCTCATTGAAAGTATATGTATGACAAAGTGACAAAGAGTTGTTTAAAGTTTCCTTTCTAAATGGGAATTTAGAAGTGGACAAGTTGTCGTACAAAACTTAGGAGATCAATGTGTGATCCTAAGAGAGCACTTGAGAGGTTGTAAAAATCATTGCATAACAAGAGAGAATGGTTTCCTCGAATTGTCAAAGAGCCATGTGTATGCATGTAGTTAAGTGGGAGCTAGATCTATCATGTGTGGACATGAGGATTAGTGGGAGTGAAAAATCATCATGAATGGACATGAAGATTAGTGGGAGCAAAATATCTTCCACATCTTGTATGTATGAGACATATTAGTCATTAGGAATGATGTACTAACATTGCCTTCAGTGGAAAAGTGTTTAGGAAATCATTTCTAGATGAAAGACTTGGAAGAAGCATAGTGTATCTTAGGCAACAATATCTCCCATGAGACTCATATGTAGGAGACATATTGGTCATTGGGAATGATGAACTGACATTGCCTTCCGTGGAGGAGTGTTTGGGAAATTATTTCTAGATGAAAGACAAGGAGTAGGTATCAAAAATCTATAGTGATAGATGAGAGAGGATACACATGATTGCTAATGTTTCCGCCATTAGGCTAATCATGTATGCCAAGATATGCACATACCTTAATAAGTTGTATGCTTGGAGCCTGACAAGTTGATAACAATTAATCCACATGAGAGTCATTGGATAGCCTTCAAGAATGACCATGAGATTCTCGAGGACAACTATGAGTTTATTCTTATGTTTGGTAATAATAACTTAGTTGCGTGTTAAGTGTCACACGAACCCAAGTTTCCAAACCTGTAAACGATCTGACAAAATCCAAGGCTAAATTTTGTTATATTTAAAGCGAATAAATAAAAGGGAAGATTATAGTGTCAATCATTGAAAATTCTACGAATAGAATCTTAGTACATAATGACGAGGATGAGGTGGATTACAAGGATCTAATGAGTAGACCCTTCCACCAAGATACCCATCACGTGGTTATAATGATAACAAGTGGGAGCATCTTTTAAGATTAAAGAGCCCAACACTAGATAGAGATCTAGTGATGTACTTTGAAAACTTCATGTTATTAGGAATAACGATGAGTGGAAAGAAAATAAGCAATTTATAAAGTTGGAACAAATGGATACATACTATATCCACCATCCAAGCTTTTATTGCATTTAGACAAAAATGGCCATGAAATGTCATGGAACTTGTATACTTTAGATTATATGATATGAAGCAATAACATTGTGCTGATTGTTCATATGTGATAATCACATTTATCGTTTGAGTTTCTAAAACTCACTATTGTGCTTTGGAATAATCCAAATAGGTTGTAGTGACAACTTTGAACCCTATTAAAGTGAACTGGATTAACATAGCATTGGCCCTTAGTTGCTTACATGAGGTGACGTCTCGAAGTGACTAGAGTGTGATGCGATTGATGGCAAGTTCAAGTGTCATAGAGTCATATGAGATGACTAGTCGATCACATAGACAGACTGTATGGGTCACTCTGTCGGGCAGTGACCGCTTATAGAGTTCTGGCAATTCATAAAGCCTGGTCGTGGCGAGAGCTACTATAGAATTCTTTTTTAGTCAATTCTTTAGACTATAGACTATTCGCCTAAGTCGACATAGTTTCTGATTGACTTTGATTTTTGCCCCAAGCCATTCTGTAAAAAGGGGTGAATGGGCAATTATTGGGTCATGAAGGACTGTGAGTGAACGAAGGGAATAGTGCGATAGAAATTGTCCAACCCCATGTCAGGTTAACAAATATCTCAAGGCCACTCAGGGAGTAGTAAGCTGGAAATGCGTGGCCACGCTCGGAAGGTATCTACGGTAGATAATTCCGGTCAGCCAGTTACTATCCAGATCGAGGAAACCACTCTAGATATGATCACGTGCAAGTACGACCTGCAAGACACCTTGCATTGAGTGGGAGATTTAAAATAGGACAAGAGAATTGGTGACGCACACTTGTTGCGAACAAGTGGGAGATTGTTGGAGTGAGTGTCCTCAACAATAGTGCGATCACTTAATTAAATCTCATTAACGAGAATACAAAAGGGATGATTAACATTATAGTCAACTGATCCACATTAATCGGTAATGATTGGCTTACTAGAGTTTGACATTACTGTCGTGATGACGGTGGGATCAAAAAACCAAGAATTGAATTTATACGGAAAGGAAGATTTAAAAACAGATTAATTTTTATACAAGTGAGAAATATATCTTATTGTAATATGATTAAATAAGATTTAATAAATATAATTGTTATATTAGAATGCTTAATGTTTATGAAACATTTGAGATAAGCATGATTGGTTGATCATAATTACAATTAGTTGTAGATCATGTCAACCAAATATGAGATGACCCATTTTATATATATGTGATCATAAATTATTACTTAAATTGTTAAGTTTAATTTATTTGACATGAAATTGTATTTAATTAGTTAAATACATAATTATATTATGAGATAACATGTCACATGTGTGACAAATGACAAAATCACAAATATAATATGGAGTCCATTTTAAGTGCCAAAAACCGGTTATAAGGGGGTTGGGTAAGGATTAGGCTTTAAATGTTGTGCTAATGATGATTAGACAAAATCATTACCTAGCCTAAACACCTATTGCCACCCTATTGTTTTGGTAAGACAAAAAGTAATGAGCATGCTTGTTGTTACCCATGCTTGGCCGGTTACATATGCACAATAAGAGGATGTTTTCCTCTTATGAACTTACTTGAACACATCTTATATTATTGATAATACTTCTCACTAGAAAAATAACATAAGTTAAGAAACTTGAGAAGTTTCATATAACTTATTTTAAGAGCTTGAACTTGAGTTTCTAAAGTAGAAACTTCAAGTGTCTAGTACTTGTTATTAAGGGGATCTTGTTTATTGTTCTAGTAAAACAATATTCAAAAGATTAAGGATAGTCTAGGTGCATCACCAAGGAGAGTTCCTATACTTAGAACTATGAAGTTCATCCATACATTCTTAAGCTCAAGAACAAGTACAAGAAGGTGTCTTGTACTTGTGCCCTATATCCAAATAATACTCAATGTGAGGAA
>JAIUZE010011477.1:0-14965 GCA_022085475.1 Heliosperma pusillum | reverse complement strand
TTGTTGCTTTAACCAAAGTAACTAAGAACATACCAGTCATGCAGCTATATATTCGGCTTCAGCAGTAGATAGCGCAACTGAATTTTGCTTCTTTGAGCCTCACGTTATTATGCATGGTCAAACAAACGTAGCGAATCCAGAGGTACTTTTTCTATCTAAAGAACATCCTGCATAATCTGCATCTGAATATCCTACTAGATCGAAATTACACTCAAGTGAATACCATAAATATAAGTTAGATGTACCAATTAAATATCTCAAGATACGTTTAACTATAAACATATGTGACTCTTTAGGACATGATTGAAATCTAGCACAGACACATACGCTAAACATAATGTCAGGTCTACTTGCAGTTAAATATAATAAAGAACCAATCATACCTCGATATGTAGTTTTTGAAAGTCCTAGACCTCTAATTAGGCTCCTCTAATTAGTTCATTAAATTACATTTACTTAATGATTTAGGATCTAGTTATCATGCATGCAAATATAAAAACATAAAAGAAAAGATAAGACCAAAACATCCTTACATTGGGATTTTTCGATTCAATATGGGCACAATAAGAACTCCTTCTTATTGTTCTTGAGCATGAAATTAATGGATGATCCTCCATAAAACAACCTCCAAAGTAGAAGGTCTCCTTCTTGTTGCACCCAAGATTAAACCCAAATAATCTTAGCTTATTATTAACTAGATAATAAGTAAGATAAATACTACTAATATTATTGTATTACTACACTATTAATATGGTATGAATATTAGTTTGCATGTGAGTTTTAGAAAGTTGTTGAGTTAGAAAGAGAAGTATGAAATAAGCATGAAAATCAAGTGTTTTAAAATGAACAACAAGTGTAGGTTTCTTAAACTCAATATTAGACACTTCTAATATCATTATACATTTAGTTTACTCTTAAACTAAATAGATCTTATGCATGCATAACAAAAAAGACAAAAATAAGAAGAAACCATTTCCTTACATTGAATATGAACAATATGGGCACAATACTTGAACTCCTTTCAAATATTGTTCTTGAACTCATATAATGAGGATGATCTTCCAAGTTTCAAATTAGAAACTCTCCAATTAGTTGCACCTTAGACAAAACCCCTTTTACACTACAAAATACTACACTAGTATATATTGTAGTAGCCCTTAATAATATATATCTAATAACTCATATTACTACACTAGTATATTATTAGACAAACAAGAACTCAAGTTTTTGTGGTAAACTTCTCTAAGTTTTCTAGTGTGAGAGTTGATGTGTGTAATTTTAGAGAGATAAGCATACATCTATAATTTGAGATCTTATATGTTAAAAATAAGAAAATCACTTCTCTTATTTTGGTCTACAAAACCGGCACCCCTACGCATGGGGAATGGCTTTGCTTATTCTTTTTGTCTTCACAAGATAATAGATTAGGCATAGAAATAGGCTAGGTAATCAAGTGACCTAATTCTCAATTAGAACACCTAATCAAGCCTAAAACCTACCCTTGTAGCTCCCAAAACCGGTGCACCCATTAAAATGGTTGTCCATTTTATTTTTGTAATTTGTCATGTGTCACAAGTGTGACATGTGCCATGTAACATGTAATTAGGCTTATAAATGTACATTTAACTAATTTAAATGCAATTTCATAACAAATAAATTGGACTTAACATTTTAAGTCACATTTAATAATTACATGTAAATAAAATGGGTCATCTCATATTTGGTTAAAATAATCTACAACAATTTGTAATTATAATTAACCAAATTAACTTATCTCAAATGTTTCATAAACATAATGCACTCTTAGTAATATAACAATTAAATTACCAAAATGAATCTTATTTAATCATATTACAATAAGATATATTTCTCACTTACAATTTAAACTTGGTTCGTTTTAAGGAATTAATTAATCTGTATCACTATACAATTAATTAATGTACATGATTAGGGGATTGTCCTTTAGGTGTGACCTCAAGGGATCAACTGATCACCACCGTCATAGAACAGTAACGTCAAACTCAATTGAGCCAATCGTTACCGATTTATGTTGACCAGTTGACTATAATATTCATCATCCCTTTGTATTCTTATTATTGAGATTTAATTATGTGATCGCACTATTGTTGAGGACACTTACTCCAACAAGTGCCCATCATATGTCACTATGGCCGGCACCCACAAGTCCCCAAAATGGGTGATTTTCTTCTTATTTTATTCACATGCATAATGGTAGTGTATGAGATTGTATAATGATAATGATCATGTGTCATACATGTCATAACATAAGGTGGAGTGTAGGATTAGATGAGAACAATCATCATTGATCTCCACTAGCACTATATCCGGCCTCCACTAGTGAAATGTGGTCTATTTTGATTTTTGATATTTGTCCCACAAATACTTATAATCATATGTTTAATTATCTTGCATAATTAAGTGTTAATTTGATCATATAACAATTATACGACTCAAATTAATAAATAATATACACTTAACTTTTAAGTGCTGTTTAATCATTATATCAATATATAATGGGTCCCACAATGTCCAGTTAATTTATTTTACAACTCTTTGTAAACATAATTAACCAATTACCTCTACCTCAAAATATATGCATAACCTCAACTAATTTAATGAATTAACGATTAATCACTAAATAAAATCTTATTTAATCGTATTAAATAAGACGTAAAATTTATTCAGTCAGTTATCGTATAATTGACTAATAAACTTAAGTGGAATGTGTTCCTAACTCAATTTCCAATAAATAACTCTCGTAACTAAACGTACATATCAAATATATGTAATGCCCTAATTAAACTGTATCGTATATAAATAATTAGTATTCTATTTGGGTCTCATCCTATAGGTGTGACCTAAAGGGATCAGTTGATTACCGCCGTCATACGACAATAACGTCAAACTCTAGTCAGCTGAGCGTTATCGATTTACGTTAATCAACTGACGTGGAGTATCAAAATATTCTAATCATGTCACGTATATTCCAAATGAGATTTGTTATATAAATGCACTATTGTGGAGGACACTTATTCCAACCGTTTTATCGACATGTCCGATACAAGTTGTGCATGTAGCAACACTATTGTGGAGGACTCCTACTCCAACAATATCTCTCATTTGTCTCGACAAGTTGTGTGCTACCTATTCTCTTGTCTCTTTTGCGTCACATCCTCCCACTCATCGCAAGGTATCTTACAGGTCGCACTTGCGATTAAAAATTTATAAATAGAGTGGTTTTCTCGATCTGGGAGAGTAACTGTCTGACCGGAAAATCTACCAGAGATATCTTCCGAGCGTGGCCACGCCTTTCCAGTTACTACTCCTCGAGTTGCCCGAAGATGTTAATACCCAACGTGGGTGGACAATTCCTGTTGACCCATCTTACACTGTATGATGCATATCACCATGACCCAGAAGATGCTCATCGGCCTCCTTTCACGGCACGACCTAGGACAAAAACCAAAGTCAATCAAAAACTACACCGACTCAGGTAAATGATCGTCAGTCTAAAGAATCGACTCATAGGAATAAAATAGAAATCCCCGCCACGACCAGGCTTCAACAATTTTGATAAGGGACTCTATTATGGTCACTGCCCGACAGATTGTCTCCACAATCTGTCTATGTAAACGACCAGTCATCTCCATGACCCCATGGTGCTAAACCAACCATCGATCAACTTACAATCTAGTCACTTCGAGACGTCAACTCAAATGAGTGAGTAGGGACAAAACACTGAGTTCATCATGTTCACTTGAATTGGGTTCAACTTTTCTTTCAACCAATTCGGATAAACAAAGTATTAAAATTTAGTCAAACTAAATAAGAAGTTTTTAATGAAACTCTAACAATGAATGCGATTATCTAATATTTGGAAAAACTGATACGCTATCAATAATTTCATATCTCATAATCTCTAGCAATTCAGGTACATATTTCAATCCCCATTGAAATGACATGACTATCATGTTCAGCCTGCAAAAGGCATGGCTAATGGATTAGCAATACTTGCATCTTTCCCATCGTTCTGATTGTTATTTCTCTTTGTCTACGTAATCTCATATTATATAGAACTTTCTGAGTACGTGTCTAGGTTTGAATCTAGACTTAGGACTCTTGGCCTAAAGGTAGCTCCCACTGTTTTACCAGTATCATGGGATAGGATATACAACTATAGGAACTACTTCTAGTCCCTCCAATACTGTCGAATCCAAGCTACTTTCATATGCATCATCATATGAATGTAGTCCATTTCCTTTGTGAAATCCGCAATGATAAACTGCCTGGAACACTTCCAACGGATACATGACATTTATATTTGAAAATGTCACTTCTACATGGAACCTTTCTAATAGTGTTTTCTGCTTGGAATTCTTCCAACAGATAAATCTTCTATAAAACACAGCCAGTTCGTGATTTCAAATCACTTTGATAAGTTTGGAAACTGAAGTCTGTGTAACCCCTTACGCAACTTACTTCAAACTCCAAACACATGGAACATATCTTA
Organism: Heliosperma pusillum; assembly: GCA_022085475.1. Lineage (NCBI taxonomy): Eukaryota > Viridiplantae > Streptophyta > Magnoliopsida > Caryophyllales > Caryophyllaceae > Heliosperma > Heliosperma pusillum. Next base: position 10,434 of record JAIUZE010011477.1, on the reverse strand, counting down.
AGTCCTTCGCAAGTACTTAAGGATGTTCTTTATGGCTATCAAATGACTCTCACTTGGATTTGATTGCAAACAATTTGTCATGCTCAAAGCATGTGAAATGTTGGATTGAGCATACATCGCAGCGTATATAAATGATCCCGTAGCGGAAGCAAAAGGAATCTATTATTATGTGTTCAATTTCCTTGAACTAATCAAAGATCTTATCAACATAAGAATTTTGACTTAATGCTAATATTCTTTTAGATTTATCTTCATAAATCCAGATATCTAAAAGATGTATTCTACTTCTCCAAAATCTTCCATCATCTAAAATGATCAATATGTCTCCACATATAAGACTGATGAAAAACATATTACTCCCACTAAACTTCATGTATAAACATAATTCCTCGAGATATCGAGGAATATTTTATGACATGATTGACACACTAATTCCAACTCTTTAGTGCTTACTTAACACATCCTCTTAAGCTTGTAAAATTAACTTAGGATAATTAGGATCTACGAACCCACAGGTGAATATAAAATATTCTACCTCTTCTAGAATCGTATTCAAGAAGGTGGTTCTTAAGATCCAATTGTCATCATACTATTATGAAATGCTGTAATCACTAAGTATATTCGAATGGATCGAAGAATTAAGGTTGGTGCAAAACTATTTGCCTACCAATTTATCTTTGAAAACATTTTAATGTTCATCCATGCAAATTTCGATCTTAAAATCAATTTACATTGAAGAGGTCGTACTTCTTCAAGTATAATTTATCAGGTCACATACCTGACCATCATGCATGGAGTCCATTACGAATCGCATGACTCTAAGCCATAGCAAGAAGTTGGAACTAGAAACAGTCTTTTATAAGTCACAGATTAGAATTCATCACTATTAAGGAGTGATAAAAGTCCTCCTGACCTCTTAAGCTTCCGAAAAAACAACTACTGAATAAGAAATGAGGAAACTGAATAGACCATATGCTCAGTTTGTGGCTCCTGAAAAATTTTCTCCCACTCTGTCTTATCAAGAAATAATCGTATTTGTTATTGAAAGACAGTATCACGAGCCACGAATGCTTTGTTCTCGTGATCAATGTAGGATTATTGAGCACTTGTTTTGTAACACCCGCAAATGTACCCTATTTGTAATTTAAAAATATTATACGGATACTTTTCAGCGTAATTTTAGATTTAGTCTAGAACTTAGTTTCCGTGTCTAATTTAACAAATCCGAGTTCGTTTTCAGTCTTTACTCGAAATTCTGTGTGAGTTACGCCTTAAGGCGCTTTTGGGCTTTTTCCCATATTTTCCACTTACTCACCTTATACCTCCTTTAAACCCTAATTCCCTCATTCTTTTCCACTTACTCCTTCTTCCTTACCAAGCCACCAAAACCCAAAACTCCATTTATGCATCAACTCAAATTTCTCCCTACTCCTTCATTACTCACTCAAATCTCCTTATTTTTATCTTAATCTTCCGCTCTCATCGTCCTCTACCTTTTGTGGTAATAAAAAGATTCTTATTTCCGGTCATGTGTCTCGAACAACCACTGTTGAGATACCATAGATTATTTTCCTTCAATATTATCTGCCAGGGAATCAAATACAGCTTTTAGGTACCCACGCTAAGTTGGGTCCTTTGTGGTTAGTGACTCTGTAAATTTGATCCTTCCTAGCCCATACCTATTTTATAATTCTTTTGGTCTTAACATAGGGTTGTCTAGGTTTTCTATTGTAACGCACACTAGGTTTGAATGACTGCTTTTGATTCACATTCACTTTAGATGTTGAAGGTTTAGATGTGTAATCGAAAGCTATGTCATAAAACCATATGAACTCATTATTTCTAAACTCTTCACGTTAAACTTCAGGTTCAGACTCATCAATACTAGACACGTCATGTTCTTTAACAAAATCAGTTTGATTTTTGTTGTCATTGACATATTTAACACAATTTTCTTTAACATGACCATTGTGACCACAATAATTGCAAATCAGATATTTTGAAAGATTGACATATTTCCTTCTTCTGAAGTCACGGTCAGAAGGAGTAAATTTGCACTTATCATGGTCTCTTCGACTATAACATTCATGTCCTAGACCCATCTTCATGTTATTTTTAGACTGTTCGGTAAGGAAGTTTAACACTTTCTGACTTCCTTCCCATTTATCATGAACTTTTCGTGCATGTAGGAGCAATTCCTTCAAAGATTGAATTTCTTTTTCACATATCGAATGGTCTATATTTGAGTCTTTGGAGGGATTATTCTTTTTACAAATTTCACGGAAATCATTAAAACGTTTGTTCAAGATAAATTTCTCCTCATTATGTTGATCTTTGGCTTGGGAAAATTCGGCCTCTATATCTTTCAATTGCTGAGAAAAAAAAGAGTTTTCTTTCTTGTGATCAATGATATCAACTTCCTTTGCCTTAGCTTCAGATTTTAAAAGCTCATTGACTTTCTTCAATTCTAAAGTTATAGCCTCATTAGCTATAACTTTGGCTTGAAGATGCTTAATGTTGAGCTTTAAATCTGAGATTATAGCTTCATTGGCTATAACTTTAGACTCAAGATCTTCTTTCTCAACATTTGTCATGTCTGAAGTTGTAGCTGAAGTAGCCATAACTTTAGATTTGAGCTTTTTAGCTTTGGCCTTCAGAAGTTGGTTTTCCTCAGCAATGTCAAGAGTTTGTTCCTTAAGATCTTTTAATTCAAGACTCTGTTCATGACAATGATCTAAGGTTTCTTCAAAATACTTAATTAAAGACTTCTTAGATAATTTCTTAACTTTCTTTTTAAGTTCAAGATGACTAACCTCTTCATCATCTTCTGAATCTGATTCTGAATCTGAATTGCCGACAAGGCACATCTCAAATTCACTCTCATTGTTGCTGTCATAAATTAGGTCAAGACTGATGTTGCTCAAACATAGGTTGTCAACTTCTTCTTCCTCTGACTCGTCGTCTTCTGTGTCAAGATCTCCCCAGCAATAAGCCATCATGACTTGCTTGAATTCCTTCTTGGTTTTATCTCGTTGATTTTTGTCTTTGATTTTCTTCCAGGTAGGGCAAACCTTAATCCTTTGATCATTGTCCCCACACTTGAAGCAACCGCGACTTGAGAGAGACCCTTTTGTCTCGATTGGCTTATTATAAGATTTATTAGTGTTATTGTTAAACGTTTTTCCTTGTTTTTCATTAAAGAATTTTTTCTTAAAACGCCTAGCAAATAACACTGTTTCATCTTCAATGTAACACCCCAGATTTTATAATAACGAGTAATTTACTAAAGTCGTGAATTTTATAAATTCGTCTTTTACTTTTATTGGTTAATATATTTTAAGTCGATAATTTATGATTTCGTGGCTGTAAATTAATATTAAATAGAATTTAGTTTAGTTGGGTAGAAACCGACGCATTTCAGTCCGTTACGATCCCATAATCGGACTATACTCGAAAATCAGAATGGGTAACACCCACCTTGAATATTAAAGCCTACTACTACTCACCTTCTCAAAATAAACCACTACAAATCTCTAAATCCCTTCTAAAATTTCAGCATCTTCATCTTCCTCCTCAAACACCAAAAACACCATTAAAATTTCATAACTTTATAATCTTAAGACGGATGCCATTTCTCCGTCTCTCAACGAAACTTGACAATTTTTACATTAATCTTCTCCTCTTATCCTCCTCTTTCTTTTCATAACATAAAATATTTATTTCCTCCAACTTTTTATAAAACCAACTTTCTAGATCTAAACTTAAGACGGGCATAACTTCTTCGTTTCTTAACGTAATTCAATTCCGTTTTAATGTTTCGGAACCCTCTCACCATCATGTTCCTTTCTATCTAATAAAAGTTCGAAACTTTTAACTTCTTTTTTAGACCGCCTTTCACCATATTTCGGTCTTAGGTTCTCGTCACTTTATTTATCGGGAAAAGATGTATTTTGAAGATTTTGGGTCAAGGAGTTCATGTGGGTTGATGATTAGCTTGGGAATCAAACATTTGAAGTGCTAATCGAGGTAATGGTGAGGGGTTACTCAATATCACTATTATGTGCTTTACATGCTAGAGTAGTATTTGTCTTAAAAGATGTGTTTTTGTTTTGATTTCATATGGACATGTGTTTACTACTCTTTTCCATGTTTAATTCACCTCATATGTTAATCTTATGCTAAGTTATGTTAATGTGGTTGGATTTACTCATTTATTTATGATTAGACTTGTGTTTAGCGATAAATGTTGTCTTTTGTTGTCTTAATTGACCCTATGTAATGATTGGGTATGATTACATTACATTTAATATGGTTTGATGATGGTAAATGATGATAGGAATTAATGGGTACCAAAAGAATTGAAGTTATTGTTGTTGTTGAGGTATTTTTCGAGCCATGTGGCCCAACCGAGTACCCGGCCGCCGTCCCCATGACCGGCTGGGAGTCCTCTTATTGTTGTTGGATGAATTTTGGTGATTTTAGAGTAGTGTGTGCCCCAGCCGGGTACCCGGCCGCCGCCTACCCCCACTGGCTTGGAGTCACGAATGTTAAAGCCTTGTTTTTTTGTTGAGGTGTATGACCCAGCCAGGTACCCGGCCGCCGCCCCACCGGCTCAGAGTCACCCCTCTTTCTTTCCCTTTGTTTTCGGCCAAGTCTGTGTGTCCCAGCCGGGTACCCGGCCGCCGGTCTCGATGACCCGCTAGGACTCCCTACACTGACTCCTTTTTGTAAAACGATCATATCGCCGTCGTTACTTGCTTGTTTTGGGCTTGTGATCTACCTTTGGAACCGTAAAAGTATAAGCTATCGCCTCCATATGGAATTTCTGCATTTGCACATCTAGAATTCTAGTTATGACCGTTTGAAGTGGATCCTTGTTTTAGTTGGTTTCCAAACATGTTGTTTTGAGAGGGGATCTATGTTTCTTATTTATTATGCTTCTTAAACTTGGTCTAATGCTTATGTATCATGTATTGATTCATGTTTATCATAGTTTCATTTATATAATGCCCTATTCACATGATGTGTGACAGTTTTTGTTATATCTTCTCTTGAGTCGGTTCTACCTTATCTTTTTTATTTGAGCACTACTCGTTGAGTGCTTTGAACTCTCATTCCCAGCTACACCCTTATTCCCAGCATGTTTTAGTGGGGATATGATGACGTTGTTAGGAGGTGAACGCAATGCGTTGATCGACCCGGCCGTCAAATGTTGTATCCTTGCGAGGTGGTTTCATTGCATGTAGCGTACTTACTTGTATTTCATTCTTGTGCTCTTTCCGCCTCTTTCGAGTAGTTTGACCGAATTTGGGGTACTCGGCTTCTGTGTTTGACCGAGTCTTGGATGCGAAATGTTTATCGCTTGTCGAATCGGAACATGTTCATTCCGAGAGTCTGGCCAAGTTTAGACTAGGACCGTATTATTATCGTCGTCCTACCGGGAGGAAATGAGTCTTTCATATACGAAATGTTTATCGTGTATGGTTCAGGTAAATGTTTATCCCGTGGACGTGTGAATCTTTCATATACGAAATGTTTATCGTGTATGGTTTAGGGAAATGTTTATTCCGTAGACGTGTTTGATCATACTTGCTATGTACATGGTGCTAGTGCGTGTCATTTACCGTGAGAGTGTGTATGCTTATGTTTGATCATATGATGGATTGTATACTTGATTGATTGGATGGCTATGATTGGTTTGTATGTCGAGTCCTAAACCTTCTCAAGCATATGTCGCTAATGGTGAGATGCAAGCCCTTAGTGTTCTATATGGTTGCCAAGGGGAGTCTTCCCCGAGTCTTGTATTGCATGATGATGATGGATGATGGCTTCCTTTACTCGCATATTGTTATTATCATAATTCTATTCTCACATCCGGCATGATATATATGTTTACATGATGACACATGATTATATGCTTCTTTATGTGCGTTTTCATGTGATATGGCTGGGAGAACCTTGAGTTACTCCCCACTGACTGTGGCATTCATTTTTAATGAATGAACATGTTGCAGGTTTGTGTTTGCATGGGGTTGTGGCGAGTGAGCTAGCGAGCGTTGTCCTTACAGCGATTCACCCTTAGCGTGTAGTTTATATTAGTTTATTATCTTCACTGTGTTTTATCAAGGGATCAATGTCCCTTGTATTTATTTAAGATACAATTTGTATAAACGATTTATTAAATTAAGTTTTGGTTTTGCAGCATAGTAACATTCACGATTTTGCTTTAAAAGTTTTTAAAATCCCGTGTTTTCCGCTGCAAATCTATGTGTTTACTTTACTGTTAAATCGCGGGGTGTCACATTCAAGATCCGAATCTTGTTTTTGACTAGACTCAGCTTGTAAAGCCACTTTCTTACTATTGCAATCGTTTGCCTCATCCTCATAAAGAGTAATCTCGTGAGCCATTAGGGTTCCGAGTAGCTCTTGATAAGATAGGTTAGATAGATCTTTACATTCCTCAATTACCGTCACCTTAGGTCTCCATCGTTTAGACAGACTTCTAAGGATCTTTCTAGCAATTTATTCAGAGTCAAAAGTTTTTCCAAGATTTTTCAATTCATTGGTGATACTAGAGAAGCGAGTGGACATGCTATCAAGCGATTCATTTTGCTCCATAGAGAACAATTCGTATTTTCGCATTAACAATGCAATACGTTGCTTTTTGACAACAGTCGTCCCTTCATAGGCTAACTCTAGACTATCCCATATTTCCTTGGAAGTTGAGCTAGATGAGAAACGGTCAAACTCATTAGCAATCATGTCGTTTTGCAACAGACTGATAGCTTTTGAATTTTTATCAGCTTTCTTATAATCTGCCTCAACATAGTCCTCTTCTTTCTTTTTGGTGGAAGTGTCAGTAATATATCCAAGCATGATCTTATTAGGGCCATTCTTAATGATTAGCCAACACTCTCATTCGTTAGCCATTATGTAATGGGTCATCATATTTTTCCACAAACTATACTTCTTCCTATTGAATACGGGACACTTTAAGTATTTGGAATCCATTAAAATAAAATTAAATGCAGCAGAAAATAAATATCTCACTTCCATAAATAAAATTAAATACGGGACACTTCCATAAATAATATTATTTGCTTTTATCTTTTAGAAATATATTTATCATTAATATCTCAAAATATTGTTGTAAAGATATTATTAGAATCCTAGGTTAAGGTAAGCAACGAAACAAACTTATAGAGGCCGAAATTCCTTATCTCACGAAACCCTAGGAGCACACAACCCTAGGAGGCACAATCCCTAGATTTCACGAAACCCTAGGTGGCACAAACACTAGGTGGCACAAACACTAGGTTAACAATAAATTGAGATAGAATGTATTAGAAACCCTAGGTAGCATGACAACCCATAAGTTATATTACTAACCAATAGAAACTCACAAATACATTATCTATTAAAACTTTTGATAAATATAAAAATACTCTTTCTCTTTTTGAAAACATTTAAAAGATTTATTTTCAAAATCATGCATCAACTTTTATCATCCAAAGTTATAGGTCCAAGCTATAACTATACAAATATAAAACCACTCTAATGGAATAGTTACCGAATGACGACCTATACTATCCAATCTTCACAAAGATCTTCAGTATACGGATCATCTCTTCATCTTGATCACAAAGACCCTCTATCTTGAGTCTTGTGTTATTTGAAATAAATATTGCTTGAATTGTTTCTCCAATGTTATAACTAAGGTAGCTATAACTTTGCATATGAACTTTCAAAGTTATACCTGAAGTTCCTATAACTTTGTCTTACAGAACTTGCCAAAGTTATGTCTTAAGCTCCTATAACTTTGATTTTCTTTCTTGTAATTGTTGTTAGATATGATAAGACTAAAGCACACAATTACATGCATATGATATATTAATTAAAACACATTATCAAGTATATACATGTCATTATCAAAACTATAAAATAAGTCCAACAAAACGTTAAGCCACAAAACTAGTAGTTTTACCATTGGGGTACTTTGTAGCTTAAAAGTGTATTAGCTTGAATATAATGTGGAAAATTAAGCTAGTAATCTTATTGCTTACCATTGGAGATGCTCTTAGTCTTCGTTTTTCTTAGGCCTAATATAATCATTATCATTATATTATTCGTTATCTCGCACATGCTTTATTTAACCATCATCAGTTCCATAATCATATTCCACCTCCACTTCACATCATATTCAACAGTTACACGAAGTAATCACATTATACACACATATACGCCCGACACTTCCCGTTGTTACCGACTAAGAGCTATAGGCCAATGTTGCGATTTTAGGACGTCTCCCAAATCCTAGCAGTAGCTCCCTACAACTCCTACCAGGCTTCATTTTATTAGACACTCCTAAGTTCATTGGGTTCATTGGTTTTAATGTTCCAAAATCGTTCGCTCTAATACCACTTTGTAACACCTCCATATTCCAAGGAGCCTTACAAGACCTCCTTATCACATGGGGATGCTACCATCTCGGTTGCCCGATATAGTACATATTGTTGGAAATATCGGTATATTTCGTCATTAATTTTACAGATTATAACGAAACTATAGTATATGAATTACGAGTCATAAATGAATTGCATAATATAAAATTATAGGAATTTAGAATTAACCTTTGGTCCTAGCAAATTTGGCCTATGAACAATATCGAAATCGATATTCTCCTATATGTTGCACCCAAGATGCTCTGAGATATGCCTTTTCTTTTGCTAGAAAGAATACAAAAATTACTGATGATTTTTGTGTCAAGAATTAAATGATGAATTATGTAGAGAAGAAGAGTTTATATAGACCTCTCCTCCTCTCTCCTTTTACACGTCCAAATAGAAGTCTAGTAGAGGGAGGAGTCTTCCCTCTATTTCTTCTACTTGTATTAGGAATTGGAGTCAAGATAAGATTATTTCTTCTTTTATTTATTTAATGTATAATATGTGAATGTAATATTATAATATATACGTCAATTATAAACATCGTATATTTATAATTTGCTAATTAAATATAACAGTTTATATTTAATTACGAATTAACATTTAGTTCGTTTAAGCTTACATTATTTAATCGTATTAAATAATTACATTATATACATTAATTAGATATAACAGTTTATATTCAATTACGAATTAACATTTAATTCGTCTCAGCTAATATTATTTAATCGTATTAAATAATCGTATCATCATTACATTGACTAACTTTTTAGTCATATACATCGACAAACCTTTTAGTCATATAAGGCATCAATATGATTATATTTTTCATATAATCATATCTCTCAAACACATCCTTTAGGTGTGACTTTTAGGGACCAGTTGATCACCGCCATTAAAATGACAATAACGTTAAACTTCTAGCAAGCCAACCGTTATCGATAAACGTTAATCAACTGATAAGAATACTAAGTATACCCTGTGAACCTGTAAGAGATTTATACACGTTATCACACTAAGTGTGGAGGACACTAGCTCCAACAATCTCCCACTTGTCCTTACAAGTGTATGTGCGATAACCGATTCTCATATCCAAAATGTCTCCCACTCAATGTAAAACAATTTGCAAAGTCCGTATTCACAAAGGTCGTATTTTACAAGTGATCAGTATCAAGAGTGGTTTCCCCGACTAGAGAGTAACTTAACTGATAAACGAATCATTATTCGAGCATGGCCATGCATTTCAGTTACAACTCCTCGAGTGGCCCTGAGAAATAACAAAACCTGATAAAGGTTGGATATTTTCCTCAACTCGAATCCTGCAGATACAAGCACAGTAGGAAATGACCCAGTAAAAATCTACTTAGCCTCCTGTTACGGTCGACCATGAGAAAGAAACCAAAGTCACCCAAAAACTGTCTTAATCTCAAGAGACAGTCGATAGTCAAAAGAATCGACTCTTAGGAACACTATGGACGTCCTATCCACGACCTGGCACCGAATGTTCTGAAACATTTAGGACTCCATAACGTTGTCACGATGTCCTACGAGGTATCCTTATAACTCGTATCTGTGATCGATCAGTCAACCATTTGACTTATGGCTCGTTGAACCCACCATCAATCAACTTCACAGTATAATTGCCAGAGTTATCAGCTCATGTAGGCGATTACGGACCAAAACAATTATAATGTAATTCAGTTCACTTTTTGTGTTCAATGTTGTCGTACAATCTACATGAAAAACAAAATATGAAACAATACGATGATGCTATAACACTCTGTTTGGAGCTTTTCCAACTGACCGCAGCGCCATTAAGAGTAAAGACGAATCCAGACTGAGATTTGGAGTCATCTCGATCTGTTTGGAAGCTAGCATCTGCGTAACCGATTGTGCATAGCTCAGCATCTCCTCCATAATTCAATACCCAATCCTTAGTCCTTCGTAAGTACTTAAGGATGTTTTTGACATCCATTCAGTGTGTTTCACC
>JAIUZE010011475.1:0-17465 GCA_022085475.1 Heliosperma pusillum | reverse complement strand
AACTGAAATGAACTTATAGGAGCTAAACTGAACTTAAAGGGGCTGACTTTAAGTCTAAAAGAACAGAGCCTAAAACTCTTTTTTTACAGCTTTAAAATATCATCCTACTACAGATTTTTAGCTTTAGTTGCTAGATTTTCCAATATTTAAGTGATTAGCGAAAAATGAACAAAATAAAAGTATAAGATAGAGCTTTGAAGGTCACAAGTTGGTTATTCACATTTTATTGGTCTATTTATATGTTAGGGGTGTCGTTTAACATTATTAGTTAAGCAATTTCACTTGAGTTATGGTGTTTTCTTATTTATTTTTAATTTAATTATTTCTTTAGCATGTTTACATTTTTTTTTTTTTAATTTGTCCCACATATTCTACTTAGTTGGTAGGAGTAGAAGCTATAAGTGACCCGGTCAATTGTTATCATTATATTTGAAAGGAAGTTTATAAGTAATTTGATCATTCAATGAGACTATTGCTCACTTGTCATCCACTAAGTGGAACCACAAATGATCCCTTACTTTTTCCTTGGTTTTTGTGCCAAAATGAAAGAATATCAATTGACTGGGACGGAGGCACTATGTTTTAGCGACGATTCACATGAAAAACAGTAATTCTCCCTTTTAACGGATATATCTCCGCCTCCCTTGTGACAGATTTATCTCCGTCTCCCTTGTGACGGATATATCTCCGTCACAAGTAACTAAAAGGTCAAATATCTTTCACGTGAGTTTATGAAATCACAAATGACTTATCTTTTCTTATTCATATGAAAATTATTTGATCCATTACAAGCTTGTGACGGATATGCTCGCTGCAAATAATTGTGCATGAGGAATTTATTGCGGAACACTTTTTTTTTTATTTTTCTCTAAATGAAATTGCGGAGCACCTTAAAAGAAAGGCGCGCATAAATACACTCCTAAAACAACCGGGACACTAGAATTTATGTAATTGGCAAGAAATACCTCTAATTCTATTTATAATAAGGGTAATGATAAATACAACCCACTGGGTTGTATTTAAGAGCCTAAAAGAGGAAATAAAAGCTTATATTTAATATTAATGGCACCGATATACGCGTAATTTTGTCAAACATACCTAATTTATTTCCAATTTAAGTAATTCATTTAATGCTTATATACAACCCAGTGGGTTGTATTTATCATTACCCTTATAATAATTGTATCCAACATGTTGGGGACGAATGGGCAAGCTAGTCTTATGAAATAGAAATTCAGTTTATGAGGACATTTGGCCCGTGTATTTTACTCCAAAATTGCTAAATATCGCCCCCATTTTACTCATCCCGCCCCTAAAATTTATTTCTTTTTCCAAGTTTACCCTTTTCTCTAAACTATCTTTTTAAGCTTATATTTTATCGGTAAATCCAAAATGAGAGACGGTGACCCGTTTTACGATTATTATTTTCGTTCGTACAATATAAAGGAGTAAAAGGACACCAATTTAGAAGAATAGGATTGACGAACAACATTAACTTTTTAATGAACAATATTATCGTTTTAACGTTAATTTTATATATTATTTAACGATAATTAATAAAACAACAAACAATCATTTTAATTTAAAAAAAAAAATAACATTTAAAACAGGAAAACTTCAAATGGCTATAACTTTGCGCTCGTGTGTCCGTTTTCGATGATTTTTTTTTTCAAATCGCATATCTCGACGAGACGAACGCAATGGCAAGAAAAATAAATTTATTTTTAGTGGCCCATTCGTGTAAAACACACGAACTGGCCCAGGCCAATTCATGTGGTTTACACGAATGGGCCTAGGCCAGGTCGTGTAAACCACACGAATGGGCCAAGGTCGATTCATGTGACTTACACGACCTGTCCTAGGCCCATTCGTGTAAACCACATGAATTGGCCTTGGCCAGTTCGTGTGTTTCACACGAATGGGCCACTAAAAATATTTTTTTTTTTGCCATTGCGTTCGTCTCGTCGAGATAAGCGATTTGAAAAATAAAATCATCGAAAACGGACATCCGGGCGCAAAGTTATGGCCGTTTGGAGTTTTTCCGTTTTTAATCGTCATTTTTTTTTGTAAAATTTAAATGGTTGTTATCCGGTAACGTTGGTGATATTAATTATCGCTAAAACGATAATGTTGTTCGACATTTCAATTGTTTTGAAATTAATGTATTTCACTATTGTACGAATTAAAAAAATTATGGTAAAATGGTTCACCGTCATTCATTTTCGATTTACCGATTAAAATTAAATTTAGCAAAATGTTTTAGGGAGAAGGACAATTTTTTGCGAGAAAAGTAAAATAAGGACGATCTTTTGCAATTTTTGAAGCGGTTTTTTAAATTTTGAAATTGGAAAATAAAAGAGAGAGAAAATGAGGTGTTGGGTATTAAATGGGATTTTTATTATTAAAGGGTATAAGGGTAATTCAAAGGGTCTAAGTTAATTATCTATTTATTAAATTTAATATGATAAATAGATAAACAAGAATTATTATTCACCTTTTTTTTCTCTTATACTCTCATTTCATAACAGTAAGTGGATTGTACCTCTGATGTACTATCACATAGAATATAGTTTTTGAGCTTTACAATAAAGTTTTTGAGTATAGTATAGTTTTATTATAAAGTTTTTGAGTTTATTAATTTGAACATTAAACTCAAAAAAATTACAATAAAACTCAAAAAACATCATATAGAAGATATAAAATTTAATTTATAAACTTTAAAAAACTCGAAAAAAATGCATAAAAACTCAAAATCATACTACTCTGAGGTAGTACCTCAGATGTATAATCCTTTTTCCCCATTTCACAACCGTTCAAACATTTTACTTGAATTTGCGTGTCTTCCTATATAACCCTATAAATTAGATTAATATTGTTGTGACTTATGAGAGTGTAAACTAGTTTTTGTGCCCGTGAAAATCACGGGTGTGTTTGAGATTAATTATTTAAGTTTACGCATAATTGTAACCTTCGCTAGTATGAAACATGCTGATATTTTTGTAGCCCTCTGTTGTTAACATGGACACACAAAAATATTTCACCTGATTTAAAATTCATGTAGTTTGGTGAGAATCATAACAACATTTTTATTTTCATTAAAATATATATATTAAGATATTATATTACATAGGTAAACAGACATAATAGTTGATGAAGATAATATGGAATTACTTAACTGCACATTGAGAACTGTGATATAAAATTAACTCTATTAATGTAATAAGTGTTAGATCCATTACTCATTTTCATTGTTGTCTAATATTAATTACTTTTTAATTTGTTTCTCATATATTTTTATCATTAACCATGTCATTGTGTCAATTTCACATAAATATCATCGTAGGCCATGATTTTTGTCTTGAATTAATTTGTTTTTTTTCATTGCAATATTTTTTTTTGTAAAGATAATAGATATTTAATTTACTACGTTATATACTATTTGAAGTACGTTATATGAATAAAATATTTTTTATTATTTTTTTGCTCATCTTTTTATACATAATAATCAATTTATTGAAATTAACAGGTACAATTACACAACATAATATTTTATTGCACAATTAAATTAATATGATGTTGTAACAATAAAATAGTAAAAGCTTATTTAAATGTCTAGTTTATATGCCCGCAAAATTTTTTCACATGTCTTACGCTAGTAAGAGAGGATAGCATTTACAAATGGATTAAAAACTATAGTGATGTATCTTGATTTATTTTTGCGAGATACTTTATTTTTAGTGATAAAATCCTCAAATTTAAATTTACAATTTACTTTGATGTTTAATTGTTGTTAAAAGTTGTTTAATTTATTTTAAAGTTAAGAAGACAAAATTTAATGTTTAATGCTACAAAATACTACTAAAAGTCTTTTAATGAGGGAATGATGTAAATGTGTAATGTGATACTTTTTTTCCCTTTATATTGTCTTTATTTTTGTTTTTTGTTTTTGTTAATAAATGACTTGGTTATGTGGAGGTGGGTTGTGTAAATAGGTGAATTTGTTGATGTGTCATTTAGATAGATGTTTAGTTTGTCTTTTTATTATTATATATAGATGTAGAAGGTTGAAACGAGAAGATGGATAGTGACCCTCATAAATGAACCATCAAATATTACAGCTAATTTTCGACATTGATCCCATTATTTTTCATTAAAGTGGTTGGGTTTATATTTTGCCTTTATTGTTTTGTGATATACGGAGTATAATAAGTGGTAGAGTTAAAATGGGTCAAATAGCATACCACTTGTATGAATAACACAAATCTTTCTCTAATATCTTAACATTATATTTTGTGTTATATATGCAAATACTATGTTATTTGACCCGTCTTAAGGTTAAAAACAATTATTTCCGTCTTAGATGAGAATTTAATTTGTGTTATAACAATTGTTGTATAGTGTAGCTCTATATATTAATTATTCCAACAACACATTACTATAAATTTTAAAAGTAACAATTCATAAAATATGATTCGGAATAATTTTTTCGAGTAATCAACTTCTTTTCTTTCTTTAATGAAGCCAAATCATATTTAGGAGTAATTTACTTGGTTACTCTTTAAAGTAACTCATCAAAACGTACGTAACTAGTGTTAGCTTTCTTTCTAATTTAGACTAAGTTTATCCACATACTCACTTTCAGACTCCAGACTCTGCCACCTCAGCTTTTCACTATCTATTTATTTTTGAGACTCACTCAAAAAATACACTTTAACCCCAGACTCATTTCAGACTTTGTCACATCAATTTTCTATTTATTTTATTTAACTTTTTATTTACTTACTTCAAAATCTACATTTATTTTTTAATTTGAATAATTACAATTAAAAAAATAAAACATTAAAAAAAACCTTATGTGTTGTGACATATTTTTTAATTACCGTATATCTAAAAAATGAAATTATATTTCAATCTAAACACACCCATAAAACAAAACTAAACATGAAATTAGAAAGACGAGATAGAATTATTAACACAAATTCTCATTTAAGACGGGTACTATCCGTCTTAACGTTAAATCAGGTCAAATAAATTTCAAATCACCCGTCTTAAATGAGAGTTTGTGAGTAAGTATTGCTTAAGGCGGACAATATCCATCTTAAGCTTAAGGCGCACAATATCCGTCTTAAGCTCAAGACATGTCAAATACTACCACATGGTGGTATTAAAGACAAAAAATTTGGCATTTTCTAGACAATAAATGGGATAACTTGGTAGGTATTTGACATTAAGACGTCTGAATAATTAATTAGATGACCCATTTTTTTTAATTCCCAATTTTTTTTTATTGAAGATAATTAAGGTTGGTAAAACATTTTATTTAATTAGCTAATTATAGTATTGTACTATCTAAATTGATAAAATATTGCACTTTTCACTATTCACTAGGCTCAACCACTCTCATATTCATACACAGTCTCAAATCTCAATAGTTTTAACCGTGGGATTGGCTTCATACTCTACAAGTCTTAGCCTAAGACTTTTGCTCATACCCACTGTAAGACCCGTTAAACACAACCTTGGACATTCTACTAGACAATGGAGATGAGTATTAGCTTTCTTTCTACAAGCTTTCTTTATTAATTTCTCATACTCTACAAGCTTTCTTTATAACGAGTGTTAGCTTCCACCATTATCATTTTATGTCCACATAGCCGCTACTTTGAAGAGATCAACAATGGAGGTGAGTGAAAAGCTTTGATAGGGTTTTATACTTATTACTGTTTTTGTACATGTAGAATGTAGCATCTCCATTTTTAAGCATGCTCAGGGCCGGTCCTGAACATTTTAAGGCCCTAGGTAAAATACGATTATGGGCCCTCTTAAAAAATTTGTAGTGAGTATCTTCACAGTAACTAATCTGATATTGTGTTAAGGAATTTCTAGCTAAATCAAGAAAGAAGGCATTTTGTAGTGAGTATTTTCACAGTAACATCTCAAATGTTTAACAATATAGTTATCAAACCCCAAAAGTATCTACTTATAATTTTTCAGGACATATATGCACATATATTGACATATACTGTAACGTTTGTAATATATAGCACAATATATAAATATTTTTAAGTTATCTATACAACAAGTACTTCATAGGAGACTACAACATGTACCTAAGACAAGAACGAAAGATTTTATATGTAACAATCGTATTCCGTTGATCGAATGTGTTAATATATTTTGAATATCAAATCGTTAAGTTTTAAGATTTTGGTTTTGAAATATTTCGACTATAAATTGTAATGTTAATATTACATAATCTTCATACGTTGTCATGTACAAGTCGCTAATTACAAATCAAATTATTATACAAATAAAAAATCTTAAACATGGTACTAAATGTAATTGTTATTTTTTATTTTTGCGAGATACTTTATTTTTAGTGATAATATCCTCAAATTTAAATTTACAATTTACTTTGATGTTTAATTGTTGTTAAAAGTTGTTTAATTTATTTTAAAGTTAAGAAGACAAAATTTAATGTTTAATGCTACAAAATACTACTAAAAGTCTTTTAATGAGGGAATGATGTAAATGTGTAATGTGATACTTTTTTTCCCTTTATATTGTCTTTATTTTTGTTTTTTGTTTTTGTTAATAAATGACTTGGTTATGTGGAGGTGGGTTGTGTAAATAGGTGAATTTGTTGATGTGTCATTTAGATAGATGTTTAGTTTGTCTTTTTATTATTATATATAGATGTAGAAGGTTGAAACGAGAAGATGGATAGTGACCCTCATAAATGAACCATCAAATATTACAGCTAATTTTCGACATTGATCCCATTATTTTTCATTAAAGTGGTTGGGTTTATATTTTGCCTTTATTGTTTTGTGATATACGGAGTATAATAAGTGGTAGAGTTAAAATGGGTCAAATAGCATACCACTTGTATGAATAACACAAATCTTTCTCTAATATCTTAACATTATATTTTGTGTTATATATGCAAATACTATGTTATTTGACCCGTCTTAAGGTTAAAAACAATTATTTCCGTCTTAGATGAGAATTTAATTTGTGTTATAACAATTGTTGTATAGTGTAGCTCTATATATTAATTATTCCAACAACACATTACTATAAATTTTAAAAGTAACAATTCATAAAATATGATTCGGAATAATTTTTTCGAGTAATCAACTTCTTTTCTTTCTTTAATGAAGCCAAATCATATTTAGGAGTAATTTACTTGGTTACTCTTTAAAGTAACTCATCAAAACGTACGTAACTAGTGTTAGCTTTCTTTCTAATTTAGACTAAGTTTATCCACATACTCACTTTCAGACTCCAGACTCTGCCACCTCAGCTTTTCACTATCTATTTATTTTTGAGACTCACTCAAAAAATACACTTTAACCCCAGACTCATTTGCAGACTTGGTCACATTCATTTTCTATTTATTTTATTTAAACTTTTATTTACTTACTGCAAATCTACATTTTTATTTTTAATTTGAATATTACCAATTGAAAAAAATCAAACAGTTAAAAAAAAACGTAGTTGTTGTTGACATATTTTTTTTAATTACCGTTATATCTAAAAAAAATGAACTGATGATTTCAACCGAACACCACCATCATTAAAAACAAATCCTCTTTTTCTCTAAACCTGAATATTAGAAGACGCTCGGATAGAAATTATTAACACAACTTTCATTTAAGACGGGTACTATACCGTCTTAACGTTCCAAAGCAGGTCAAAGAAATTTCCCACATCACCGTCTTAAACTCCGAGCGTTTGGAGTATAGTATTGCTTAAGGCGGACAATTATCATCTTAAGCTTAAGTCGCGAACAATATCCGTCTTAAGCTCCAAGGACATGTAAATACTACCATATGGTGGTCTTAAAGACAAAAAATTGGCATTCTCTAGACAATTCAAATGGGAAACTTGGTAGGTATTTCAGACACTTAAGACGTCTGCACTAATAATTAGATGCCCCCCATTTTTTTTAATTCCAATTTTTTTTTTTGTGAAGAAATTAAGGGGGGTAAAACATTTTATTTTTATACTTAGCTCATTATAGTTATTGTACTATCTAAATTGATAAATCTTGCACTTTCCACTATTCCCCTCCACAGGCTCAATCCTCATATATTCATATAAAAGCCTCTCAAATCAATAGTTTTTAAACGTGGGAGGGATTCATACTCACGTCTGAGCCTAGATTTTGCTTCTACCCACTGTAAGACCCCACCCCCGTTAAAAACACAACCTTGGACATTCTACTAGACAATGGAGATGAGTATTAGCTTTCTTTCTACAAGCTTTCTTTATTAATTTCTCATACTCTACAAGCTTTCTTTATAACGAGTGTTAGCTTCCACCATTATCATTTTATGTCCACATAGCCGCTACTTTGAAGAGATCAACAATGGAGGTGAGTGAAAAGCTTTGATAGGGTTTTATACTTATTACTGTTTTTGTACATGTAGAATGTAGCATCTCCATTTTTAAGCATGCTCAGGGCCGGTCCTGAACATTTTAAGGCCCTAGGCAAAATACGATTATGGGCCCTCTTAAAAAATTTGTAGTGAGTATTTTCACAGTAACTAATCTGATATTGTGTTAAGGGAATTTCTAGCTAAATCAAGAAACAAGGCATTTTGTAGTGAGTATTTTCACAGTAACATCTCAAATGTTTAACAATATAGTTATCAAACCCCAAAATTATCTACTTATAATTTTTCACGACATATATGCACATATATTGACATATACTGTAACGTTTGTAATATATAGCACAACATATAAATATTTTTAAGTTATCTATACAACAAGTACTTCATAGGAGACTACAACATGTACCTAAGACAAGAACGAAAGATTTTACATGTAACAATCGTATTCCGTTGATCGAATGTGTTAATATATTTTGAATATCAAATCGTTAAGTTTTAAGATTTTGGTTTTGAAATATTTCGACTATAAATTGTAATGTTAATATTACATAATCTTCATACGTTGTCATGTACAAGTCGCTAATTACAAATCAAATTATTATACAAATAAAAAATCTTAAACATGGTACTAAAATGTAATTGTTATTTTTAGTTTATTATAAATAAAAAAATCCGAAACAACAACCCCGTGCAAAAAGTTTAAGACTAGTTTAGGTGTTATTTTGTATACCAGATACTTTATAAGTAGACACGTGCAATTTGCATGGGGTGAACAATACTTTATATTAGATTAGATGTCTATTCTTGTTTTATTTATTATTATTATTTATTATTATTATCTATTATTTTAATATGCTCAACTGAAGGATCGAGATGAAAGAAAGTTATTCCAATTCCTAAATGGTTTGAACCCCTCCTTCTCTACTATGAGAAGCAATGTGCTGATGATGTCTCCTCTCCCATCTATGGAAGAAGCTGCTGCCATCTTCCAACATGAGGAGGCCCAAAGGAAGAATTTCAAGGGACCTGAGAAGATGGATATTGACACCTCAGCCCTTTATGTTGGTTAGAATGAGTCTGATACTACACCCTACTGTCAAGCTTGCACCAAGAAAGGTCACACCAGGGATAGATGCTGGAAGGTAATTGGATATCCAGCCAATCACCCAGTAGCTAAACGCTTTCCAGAAAAATCTCAAGCCAACAAACTCAAGAACCTTCATCAGGGGTCAAGCTCAAGACCTTTCAAGACTGGTGCAAACAAAGGGAAACAAACTCATTATCCTAAATATAGGAAAGCAGCCAATGCTATGATGGGAGATGGTCCAGGAGACATGAGAGATGCTATAACTTTGACAACTTAACAATTTGAACAACTCATGAGCAATCAGAAAGGAACAAGCACTTACCTTGATACTGAAGATGAAATGGAAGACAAACTTTGCAGGTATGGCCTATCTAAACTATTGTTATGCCTCAACTATATCTCATGAATGGATCATAGACTCTGGGGCATCTTACCACATGATAGCTGGCCTGAATGTACTAGAAAATGCAAAAGAATTGAAAAACAAGCCTAAAATAAATATGCCAAATGGAGAAACAACTATTGTGTCACATATAGGGACATATAAGCTTGCTAGCGGTATGACTTTGAACAGATTTTTATGTGTCCCTGACTTCAGACACAACTTGTTGTCTGTTCAAAAGTTGACTAGGGATGAACAATGTTATGTGATATTTTATGAAAAATTTTGTGTGATACAGGACTCTCAAAGAAAGAAGATTATGGGGCTTGGAAGAGTAAACAAGGGTGTTCATTATTTACTTAACAATGTTGTTAAATCACACCCTAAGTTAGTTAATGCTTCTATTAGGTTGAAAACTTATGTTTTATGTAATGTTAGAACTACTAGTAGTATTTCTTCTGGTGAAGGGAACAATTCAGGTGGCATATTTTTCAGTCCTTGTACTGCACCTGAAAAACTTTGTACTAAATTGTCAATGATTAATGATAAATTTCATGATGTGTGGCATCTAAGACTAGGACATGCTGCTGACAGTAAACTCAAACACATTTCAAACATACCTAAATCACTCAAATCCAATTCCAGGGCCGGGTGTTTGTGTTACTTGTTGCATGCCCAAACAAACCAGATTCCGTTTTCCTATTAGGACTGACAAGGCAGCTCACATATTTTACCTGGTAAATGTAGATATATATATGGGGACCGTACTGGAAAAGAAACGAGAAGTAAACATAAGTACTTCTTAACTATAGTTGATGATCATTCTCGAGCAACTTGGGTCTATCTTATGAAAACTAAGTCCGAAGTGGCATACCTACTAGTGCTGTTCTATAAATGTGTCAAGAATCAGTCTGGGAAAACCATCAAAAATCTCAGGTCAGACAATGCTATTGAAATCACAAAAGGTGACATCAAAAGATTCATATTATCAAAGGGCATTTGGCACCAAAAGAGTTGTGTTGATACCCCTCAGCAGAATGGGGTTGTTGAAAGAAAACAGATGCATCTACTTGAAATAAGCAGGGCCATCAGGTTCAGTTCAGGAGTCCCCTTAACCTTCTAGGGTAATTGTGTCCTCACAGCCACATACATCATAAATTGTCTCCCCACTGCAGTATTACAACATAAAACTCCCTACGTAATTGTGTTTAATAAAGTCTCTAATTATGACACGATGCGGGTCTTTTGATGTCTGACTATAGTACACAATCCTAGCAGGGATAAGGACAAATTTCAACCAAGGGAAATACCTTGTGTTTTCATAGGCTATCCACTCTCTCAGAAGGGATACACAGTCTATGACATAGTGAGGAAAACTGTATTCGTGTCTAGGGATGTCCAGTTCTTTGAAGGTGTGTTTCCATACAAGATCATCAATTTCACCCAATTTCTTCCCTCACTGCAATCTGGCCAACATCCCACACTCACCCTCAAACCTGTGGGAGACAATCCCATTTTCTTTGAGCATGCATATCCCCCAATGGAACCCAATGATCAGTCAAGCTCCTATACTGAGCCACCTCCACTGTTCACTGAGGAAACCCTCACTGTTAACCCTGTTAATCCCCCTGAGCCACAAACAAGATCCACAAGAACCCGAAGAGCTCCAGAGTGGACAAAGGACTACATAGTCCACAACCCTGTCATGGCTCCTACTACCATTGCCAACATGGTTCAACTTCATCTCCCCAAGCCCTTTGCTGGGAATGCCACTGCCACGATGATTCAACAAGGCCCTAATTATTTTCAAGAAGTTGTTCAGCATCCAAAGTGGATCAATGCCATGAACCTGGAATTGAAGTCACTTCATGACAACTATACTTGGGAACTAACTGCTTTACCCAAGGGACGAAAAGCTATAGGGTGAAAATGGATCTTTAAAACTAAGTACAATCCAGATGGGTCTATAAAGAGACACAAAGCTAAACTTCTTGTTCAGGGCTTTACTCAAATGCCTGGTGTTGACTATGACGAAACATTTGCTCTAGTGGCAAAAAAGTTCACAGTACGTGCTCTATTGGCCATTGTGGCCATCCACAATTGGGAGACATGTCAAATGGATGTTGCCAATGCCTTTCTCCATGGGGATTTGGAGGAAGACGTTTACATGAACCTTCCTCAGGGTTACAATGATGGTACACTAATTATCCCAGCTCAGGGGGAGTTTGCAGAGAAGGTTTGCAAGCTATTGAAGTCCCTCTATGGTCTAAAACAGGTCTCACGACAATGGTTCTCCAAACTCTCACATGTCTTGGTTAACTGCGGTTTCAAACATTCTAATGCAGATATCTCCCTCTTTGTGACGCAACAACATAGTAGCACCACTGTGGTCCTCGTCTATGTTGATGATATGGTCATTGTAGGGGACAATCCCACTGAAACTTAACACCTCAAGTCCCAGCTCAGTTCTTCGTTCACATGAAAGACTTACGTGCCCTAAACTATTTCTAAGGCCTTTAAATAGACAGGAGAAGTGTTGGCATCTTTGTCTCCCATAATGAGTATGCCTTGGACCTCCTCCACACCTTTGGAGTAGACAAATCTAAGGCCATTCAACTACCT
Organism: Heliosperma pusillum; assembly: GCA_022085475.1. NCBI lineage: Eukaryota > Viridiplantae > Streptophyta > Magnoliopsida > Caryophyllales > Caryophyllaceae > Heliosperma > Heliosperma pusillum. The sequence continues at coordinate 4,972 of JAIUZE010011475.1, read as the reverse complement.
GTCAATCCGGTGATCAAACTGGAACCTGGTAAGGGAATTCCTTTACCCCATCCAGACAACTATCGGAGATTGGTGGGCAAACTTATTTACTTAACCATTACAAGGCCTGATATTGCTTTCTCTGTTCAGTTGCTCAGTCAGTTTCTCCAAAATCCTACCTCTGATCATATCTAGGGAGCCAGACGAGTCCTTAGATACCTCAAGTCGGTTACAGGCTAGGGTATCTTGTTTGCCAGTAATTCTGCTGTCAAATTGACAGCCTAGTGTGACTCAGATTGGGCATCTTGCCCCTTTAGCAGAAAGTCCACCACATGTTTCTGCATTCTACTTGGCAATTCTCCCATTTCATGGAAGTCCAAAAAGCAGACAGTGGTGTCTCGAGCCTCAGCAGATGCTGAGTATAGGGTCATGGCCATGACTACATGTGAAGTCACTTGGTTATTCAAACTTCTCCAAGATTTAGGACTTCTACACTTGGGACCAGCCTCACACAAATGTGATAATTAAGTTGCACTAGCTATTGCAGCCAACCCAGTGTATCACGAACGTACTAAACATATTGAAGTTGATTGTCACTTTCTCAGATAAAACATACAACAAGCAAGGACTTCTCACTACCTTTTACGTCAACACTAAAGAACAGGTTGCAGATATCTTCACAAAATCCTGCACAGTTTCTCAGCATAAGCACTTACTGTCCAAGATGGGAGTTTCGTCAGGACTCCACTCCCATCTTGAGGGGGAGTGTAGAAGAGATACCATCTCAAGTAAAGCACCACATTATCCAACAGTCCAAAGCAAGACCAACACACTGAATTCACCAATAGTCCAACGGAAAAGCAGACAAAAGGATCCTACATGACCCACATGATCCTACCTAATCTGTCATTGAGACTTGTAGCTAGTTATGAGTTGTAACTTTAGTAGAGTCAACTACCTAGTACTTGTGACATGCTATTATGCCATGGTCTATGTATAGACTAGTAGTATATATTGAATCTTTGTAATTGATTCACACATACATTCAGAAATACATTAAATGAAGTTCAACAACAATTATGCTCAAATCTCTTACATGTCTTATATCCTCCTGAACTTATATTAAATGCAACAAAAAAAAACAATGAAAAGAAACGAAAGGCGGAAGAAGAGGAGTGAAACTAGGAAAATTAATTATACTCCTATATTCTTTATTACATGCCAACTGTTGTTTTTGCACCCTCCTACTTCAATCATTGAATGATGCGTTTTTAATTTTCGGATTTTTTTTTACATTGGGCCCCTCCCAGTATTGGGCCCTTATCATTTGCCCACCCAAACAGGCCTTAGGGCCGGCCCTCCTTGCCGATTGGCATCGACACCATTTTGGCAGTTAAAAGTTTTTAACCATATTGTTAATTATTCTTCCTGACTCAGACCTCTTAATTTGGAACTCCCATTTATAATCTGCATCGACATAAATCTATACTTGAACAGTCTTATTGCAGCGAAAAGCCGAGACTAGTTACTTACATTCAATACAATAGTTCTTCACTTCTTACAAAATTTTAGAAAACTTGAATGAAACCATGTACTCCGTATAATATAACAGTTAAAAAGAAATTTTCTGAGTGATAGTTCATTGTTTATGTGTAGTTATGAGTTAGATTAGAATGCATAGTAGCAAATTTTCAACAGCGCCAACGTTGTTCTGCTCTTCAGATCTCGGTAACATCCTTTCTCAGCAGAATTCCCTGCCCAGGCGTGTTGGAGTCTCGCATGTTCGATAACTATCCTCAACCTAGTTCAGAGAATGCCTATCCATGTACTCCGTATATATTTAGCCAATGTGATCTTCCAAGGTTAATTGCAATACCAGTTGAGAATGGTCTCTGTATATATCAGCTAGAAGAGAGATCTGACGAATGGACCCTAGCTCGCGCGTCATAACATAATTCTATCAATGCCCTCATACTTTGCTTCTCGCTTTGTGTTGCGAAAAATTAAGTCATCATTTTTAAGCTTGTCCCTTTTTATTATTACGCGCTTTGACTCCAACTTTGGCTCCACATAGCTCGGAACAATTGCTGCAACATCTTTATTTTCAGTCATGCTAAAGCTTGTAGGACAAGATCAATTCAGCGTTCTTGGACGACTTTACTAGTTCATGCGTGACAAAAGCTTCTTGGTTGAATCTTCAATTTCATTCTAGCTGCAACATGGTTCATCTGAAAATTTGTCAGGAATAATAATCCTTTATTTCATACTTTGGGTGCTGTTGTAAGAATTTACAGTTTCAACTTACCATTAAGTTCATTTACGGAGTAGTTTGTTTCACTTAATTGACTCTCGTGCTACACTGAAATGTCGTATTAACTACACCACTCCGCCACTGTTGAAACCTGCACTGTGACACTGTCTACTATGGAGAACATTCTTGGCCGTTTGACCATGAAAGTATTTACTTCCTGTCGGACCGGAAAGGGAAGTTCAGTAATTAATCGCAATCTGCAATGTGTAATCAGATTTAACGAGGATAATTTTGATGGAAATCCGAAATCCTGTCATTGCTGTCAGACTCAATAATGTAATCGAACTTGTGAATTACACGATGTTTATCAACGATTAGATATACCTTAAAAATTTCAACTAATCCCAAATGCAACAAATTCCATGTTCCATGATGTGCAAGCTGAAAACAGCAGCCCTGAATTGAGGCATATGCTTAATCTCGTATCCGACAAGACGAAACTTGTCATCTAACAACAGATTATGAATAATTCTAACTTCTGGTCACAGATGAATTCACTTAAAACTGATTATGAAAATCAGGCTTTTATTAGTGATGAACTTGATTTAATTGAAATTACTCTTACAGCAAAACTGAATTTATTTTTCTGGAATTTGTAAATACAAACTCCAATTCAATGAAACCAAAAGGATTATGAGAACGATCACATCCTACGGTGGGTAAAATTTCGGACTCCTTCTACTTGGAGTAATATTTTGTATACTTGGTTCAAATTTGGAAGCGGTTCCATCCAAAGAATACGAGAACGATCACTCGCGAAGCGGGAATCGACCCCCATTAGAAATTCATGCACCATTTCCCGTTCGCGTCGAGTTACAAGTATTTCCCTGAGATTACATGTACACCCTTTGCAGTGGCACGAGGGCAGCACATCAATTTCATTAAGAGCGTCCCGTAACTTCTTGAAACGGCTGAAGTAAATCATAATCGACTCATTAGTATTCTGTTTGCAATTGATTATGTCGACTTTTAGATTATAAATCTTGAATTCTTTACTCACGTAGAAACGTTGTTGAATGTCTTCCCAAAAGTCCTTCGCAACATCACGATACAAGATTATACAACGCAACTCGGGTTTGATTGTGTTAAATATCCAGACGACTATCATTGCATTGATAGTCCACCAAGTTTTGTGATTATCGGAGGTTTTCGGTGGTTCAGGGACGCTGCCGGTGAGGAATCCAAATTTGCATCGAGCACCAAGCGCGATGCGAATAGCACGTGCCCATTCGTCGTAGTTATTTCCGTTCAAAACAACGTGAGTAATCACGCTATCGGAATTATCGTTGGAAAAGAGAGTATATGGGGTTATTCTCATGTAGTCGTCCTCGTCACCAGCCGCCATAGTTGTCTAGGTTTACCAAGGACACTAATAATACATTAAGGAAAGAATTGTTGATCTTCTATTACTGTTATTGGCATCTATATATACAATTAACTAGCCTTAAACCCGTGCAGTGCACGGGCGGTAATGATAAGTGTTAATGAAGGAATATATAGTACAACGTACGGATACATTCCTAAATTATGTAATATACGGGGTATATTCTACAACGGACACTTACCATTCCGAGAAGTATGACTAGTGTCCGAAGGCTAACGGCTATTAAACTTAGATGAGAAGATTGTTTGGGTAATGTTATATGTTGTTCATCTTTCATGATGTAAAATAGAGTCTATATAATACTCCGTACATCTTGGCACGTTCTAGAATATCTCATAAATGCTAGTACAGTGAACTAATCTTGTTCATCGAACATAGCTCTAAACCGCTATTATTTTCCACTACCATTAACTTTAACCTATTCGTTATGGCCGAAAAGTCGTATTGAAGCCAGGGTAGGTACCCTACTTAATTAAGGTCTTGCATCAGGCAGAAATGGGTGAGCAACAGGGGAAACACCCATGAAAGTCGTCCAAGCCGATTATGAGTAGATGATAAGCACTCGCGATGTCTGTTGTGAGCTTAATTTCGATACCGTGCATGCTACACAGCTAATTCTCGTATTTTCTTCAAAGTCATTCCCCATTGTTTCTTGTTTTGGAGAGATTAGAGTATGTGAATATTCATAAGTGAGGAAAGGTGATAAAACTAAACGAGAACATGATGAATTTGAATGAAATCACTGATCACATTGGATTATAACATTCAGTAATGAATTGTTTATGTTTATACATTGGAACTGAATATTCTGAAAGTAATACAAACTAACTCCAATTATTCGAAACCACAGGAGGACGACCGTATCTGTGAAAGCTCTGTTCATTCACCTGATTATTGAACACGCGTCATCATTAACTCAGACGCGGCGACAGATTCAAAGCCACAGATACAATTTACAACTGACATGCATAGAACAGATACTGATTTCCGGAGGCAGGGCTGTTTTGGGATTTGCTCATATCACCCCATTCTCGGACCCATGGTTGTCCGGGTGTTGCTCGCATCTCTGCAGCAGCATACCTGTTTAGATTGCTTCCAACCTTTTCTCGAACAGCTGTGAAAACCTACGATTGTTGAACTTAGTGTCAAATTTTATATTTGATTTACAGACATCAGAAAACTCAATTACTGTACTACTGAGTAGTATACTCCACAAACTCACCGGATTCTCAATGATCGACTCAGGTAGTTTTTTTGTTCACTCAACCACCTCCACAAATCGGGTTCTCCTGTCGGAA
>JAIUZE010011474.1:0-13297 GCA_022085475.1 Heliosperma pusillum | reverse complement strand
AACGGCGCCAAAATTTGATCGGGCCTGTCGAAAGCCCAATACAAAGATAAATTACCCATACTAGGCTAATAACAAATTAATGTAATTAGGGAAGTAGGGGTCGATCCTCAGGGAGATGGTGTTACCTATGGAATGTGAATTGTCTCGCAATTGAGTTCTATCTAATGATTATCTGGGTTTTGAGATTTTTGATATCTAAACTAATATAAAGCATAAATAAAAACAAAATAAAAACAAAATAAAAATAGTAAAGCAAGTAATGAAAAGCATCTAGGGAAGTAGGTTCACACATGTAGATTGATATCTTGATGAAATTGGATTTAGGATATGCAAATAATTCATTGAGCGTTCGTAAGAATGGTGTGTTCATTACAATCATAGATCAGATGGTCTAGCAGGCTTTTAGTGCGATTTACTAGGTTTTAATCTACCATGTCATGCTTTGTCTATTCAATTCCTGTATATCTACCTTGGAAAAGAATTCCATACTAGTCAAATGATTTTAGCTAAAAATCTTTAACTATCGTTACAATCCAAACATGCATAGACACAATGTTTTAAAGGCACAATTCCTTTATCCAATTAACATCTTTTAATCAATCTAACATGGCTACCCTACACCCTAGAAAGGATGACTACTCACTCATGATGATATCTATGTCTAAAATGATATTAACAATGAAAACTAGGATATACATGTTTATTTGGTTTTGACTTTTTATATGGCGATAATAACGACGCTAATTGATAATCTAGGAAATAAAACAACGATTATAACGGTACTAAAATGAATCTAAGACAATATGTAAAGCGAATAACAATCAAATGGAAAACAGTAAGAACATTAAACAAGGGATAAAACAGAAATAACTTTATGACGACAATGATAACAATAATAGAAAATCCTTGCATATAATAAACGATCCTTGAATTGCAACGCTTGAATCACACAAAGGAGATTACAAGGATGAAATACTTATTAATCTAAACTAAGGGACAGAAATAAAACTAAGAACTAAAGACTAAAGAAGAAGAAAATGAGAGAAGGGAGGCTAGTTCCCCCTCCTCCTAATCTAAAGAGAAGTATATGAAGAGAAGAGAAGAGAAGTATAAAAAGATGGATGATTTGATATGAGGGGCTAGAGCATCTATTTATAGTATTAGGGTTTCGTGGAGAAGAGGTCGGGCATTAAACACAGAGGTCAAAAATAGGATGAAGGAGCCGCAATGCACGAAGCAGCACACATACCCGATCGGGTACACACTTACCCGATCGGGTAAGTCGTCTTCTGGAAGCAATTGACTAACGCTTCATCTTCCTTTGCTTTGACTTGACTTCCAACATCCCCCTTGACTCTACAATCGGGTTTGTTGATAGGGTATGATGTAAAGCGATGAGTTCTTCCGTCTAATTGATTGGTCTTCCGACAACTATGAAACCGTCTTTACTTCTTCTCTCTTTTAAGTTAGTGAACCTTCTTGAAATGCCTTACACATGGTCAAGCTTTCTTCTTCGAATCGTCGGGTTCTAGGCAAATGCTCGGGAATATAGAAAAAGGGCGTAGAAACGTCACTTTCCCTACAAAACACGTTAGAACATAGGAATTCGCCTAGAAGACGATATTAGCTCATAAAGTGGCTTAACAAAGCACAAATGACGTACAAAACCGAGCTACAATGGGGGTTAAAACCATACAAATATTCACTTATCACGTCCTCTCTCAATTTCGTCATAGACAAAGAAATACACATGGAATGAAACGAGTTTCTTCTTAGCGCATCTGCAACCACATTCGCTTTCCCTTCATAATATCTAAAATCCATTTTATAATCCCCAATCAGTTTGATCCACCTATTTTGTCTCATGTTCAGCTCTTTCAAGATGTAAATATATTTTAAACTCTTGTGATTCATAAATATCTTGAAGGTAGATCTGTAAAAATATGGCCTCCATATCATTAAAGCAAAGACAAATGCTCCCAACTCCAAATCACAAATCGGGTAGTTCTCCTCTTAAGGCTTTAATTTCCTCGAAGCATAGGCAATCACTCTTCCATTCTGATGTAAGACACAACCCACCCCATATTTGGTTCCATCAGTATACACTTCAAAGTTATCGCTCCCGTACGGCAAAGCTAGAACATGAGCCGTGGTTAAACGCTCTTTTAAAGTTTGGAAAGCCTCCTCACAACTCTCATCCCAACGAAACTTGTTCTCCTTCCTCATAAAAGTTGTTATCTGCCTTCCTATCTTCGAGAAGACCTTCACAAATCTTCTGTAGTACACATATAACCTTTAGAAACTAGGAACTTCCGCCATAGTCTTTGTTGCCACGGATCTAGCTACAACCTCAATTATACACAGATCTGCAGACACCTCATCATTAAATATAATATGCCCAAAGAAAGCCACATTCTCTAGACAAACTTCGCACTTTGGCAATTTCGCATACAACTGGTTGTCCCTCAAAGTTGAAAGACGGTCCTCAAATGATACGCATGCTCTTCCCAAGTCTTAGAATAGATCAGGATGTCATCAATGAAGACAACCATAAAATTTACCAAGTATGGACTAAAAACACGGTTCATCAGATCCATAAACACTGCTGGCGCATTTGTCACCCCAAATGGCATCACAATGAACTTGTAGGGCCATATCTCGTGCGGAATGGTGTCTTAGGAAAATCGTCATCTTTAACGCGCAGCTGATGATAACCTGATCGCAAATCAATCTTTAAGAACACCCCAGCTCCACTCAACAGATCAAATAGGTCATTAGTTCTTGGCAACTGATTCTTATTCTTCACAGTAACATGATTCAACTACTGATTGTCGATAAACAAACTAATACTTTCTTCCTTCTTTATTACAAACAAAACTAGCGCTCCCCAAGTACACGCACTCGACCTTATATATCCCTTATCTAACAAATGGGACTACTGCTTCTTCAACTCTTCTAGCTCCCTTGGCCTCATACGGTAAGGTGCCTTAGAGATAAGCGCAGTTCTCGGTTTAAATTCAATTTAACCCTAAAGTTCACCTCCCCCTTCTTTGGTAATTCCGTAATTTCATCTGGAAATGCATCATATTCTCCTAAAACCGGAATATCCACAACTTTAATCTCTTCAACACGAGTATCTCGTACATGCCACAAAATTAACGGAAACACTTCCTCTAACATGATTTAAGACTAACATAACATATCAACAACACCCTTCCTTAATATTTTACCGCATGTTCAAATATCAACAACATATCACAATGACAACCTCAACATCTCACCTTATATATCAAAATTAACATAAACATAACCAAATTCCCCTTTCTTAAATCTCAGGCCACAACAACATACATCTATAACAAACACTATTGTTCCCCGCACCCTTCCATATCACGATAAGTGCACGGTTTGAAATCAAAAGTGTCATAATATGATTTAGGGACGTCTCCCTAATCCTAGCAAAGCTGGCTCCAAACAATTTCTCCCCGGTTTCATTTTATATAAATACCCTACGTCCATTTGGTTCATTTGTTTAGGCTGCAAGATTGTTGCACTGAGACCACTTTGTAACACTGCCAGTTACCCATTAGCCTAAATCAAAACCTTCCCAAGTAATAAGAGATGTTAACATCTCGTTTCCCAAAATAGTATATATCAAATAAGCAAACTCAAAACAGTTTAAGTTAATTTATCAAATGTCAAATTCGAAACAACATCAAATCTAAATACAACATAATCCGACTCAACTGACTAAATAAATAAAATATCGAATGGATGAAGGGTGTCCAAATCGAATGTAATTATCAAATGAATTAATAAAACAACTAGACTCGTGGCATGATGTAATCGAATGTCCATCCGCACATCCCCAGCAACACGAAGCTTCTCAACTCTACCAGCTAATCACTTACTCACCATTCTGGTAATATCGAATGGATCACAGCAGTTTTAAGAAACAATATAAAGGTCATTCTCATATACACAACTAATATCAATTACGTCAAAATATAATTCACAATGATGCCATCAACAAGAGAATCATACACACCACCATCATCATCATCCTTCGTGGTGCCATAAACAAGAGCACCACTACACACACATCACAATATGGTACATACCATAGCATATCATCCTAAAGTACTCGGGGAAAATTTCATGCCCACACCCTCGTCCATGTCGGGACCAACACGAAGAGCAAAGACAAGAGTATCACAACATCACCCTTCAAACTCCATAGTAAGCATATCAAATAATATCACAGCATCAAAACATATCACAACACAATATCAATCAATCATGTATATAAAATTGAGTAAGGAAACCCTACTTTCAAAAATCCAGGAGTCACAAGCAAAGACAAGAGAATTGGGATCCTAGAATACTTCCTCTACGAAATCGCTGCCTATACAATCATAATAACATAATCACAATGCTTTCACCCCATTAATAAACTGATAGTAATCATAGTAATTATCCCCAAATCACACACCCTAATATGTTAAACAAATAATAAAGGATTTGAGACTTCTAAACTTACCGACGTCGAGATTACAAGTAGCTAGGACGAACTACAGAAGGAATTCACCATAATCGAGATACTAGAAGTTTACGATAGTTTAGAGAGTGATTAGGATTTCAAGATGGAGAAATGAAATATGAATTGTACGCTTAACCCTTAATATAATCTCAAACGGAATAAATAAACCGTTCCCGGAACCCGCTGAGTAGGCCTCGGAGTACACGACCCATTCAACCGAGTAGCCATACTCAACCGAGTGACTGATTTACTTGGTCGAGTGATCCAAAACATAAGCAACTAGAAATTCTCAAACTGGCCCACTCGATCGAGTAGCTAATCCACTCAACCGAGTGGCCCTACTCGCATAAGTACTCCCACCGAGTAGCCTAATAAAATACGGAGTATTACATGAACAATTAGATATAAATGTATTATTCTCATGTAACTCGGTGGATGATTTTTTCCTCGTCTTTGAGATTAATTTCAATTATAGTCATTTAATTAGATTAAATAAATATACATCGATATTTTATTATTATTTTTTATTTATGTGTTAATGAGTAATCTTAAAAGGTTGGAGATTCTAATATCCCCCGAAAGTCGTTCAGAGAAATTTGACTATTTGTTATTGTCGAAAAAAAGTTTCCTCTATTAATATAGATAGATAGATAGATAGATAGATCGATAGATAGATAGATAAATGGATAGATTATTCCTATGTGGCTATTTATATTAAAAGCAAACATTATAACAAAATTGTGGAGCAATATCTCCAACATTTCTTTGGTGCCCATCATCTTGAAGAAGTGTATATAGCTCAGCATAAATCTGCACAACCTATAAGAAAGAGATTAGACGGGTGCAAAAGTTTAGCTGTGATTACGAACAAAGTCAGCAAGGACAAAACATTTGAAAAAGGGTAAGAATATTGGAGATCATTGAACAAAATAGGAATACAAATGCCATGATTGGTAACGGTGACCATTCAGCTTACCGGAGAATCAACCCTACAAACCATGACACCAAAAGAGCAAGAATAGAGTTAACATGCAAAACCTGTTGGAGGCAACACTGTGGGAAGAAAGAAGACTGTTCTCTTATACACGCAAAGACATTGATTAATGTTGAGACAAGAATAAAGACAAATGCCTAAGCTCTTCTTTGGCAATCTGACACACTATTCTTTGCTGTGTAATTATTTAATTACCTTCCTTTTAATTTCTTGGTTCATAGAAAGTTGATAATCACAGCAAACGAGATCGTGTCGTAGACAAAGACAAGCTTAGACATCAATCTTGATTTTTGTATTAATTTTAGTATTTGTTTTGCGCTAACATTAATGTAGTAGATCAGTTTTGCTGAAAGTCTAAGCTTCTTTTGTTGTATATATATAAGACACACCGTAGCACTAACGTTAGCCATGTGAATGCCAGATTAAGGTGAATCTCAATGAGTTATCATGCTGAAACGTGAGAAAGTCGCGAGCCACTACTACGGCACTTTTCGTCCCTCATTCCATCTTTTACTACTTTGGGCTAGGGGTATGCAAAATCAGGTACTCCATACGGTTTTAATAACCGTATTGGGTACCCGGTTTTTGGAAGGCCAAAAATTAAAACACGGATCCAACCCGGTTTAACCGGGTACCCAGTTCCAAAAACCGTATATTGAGATCCGGTTTAATTGATAATGCTCAAACCTCGAATACGAGTCCATAACATTAGTAACGACCAATAAATAAGATGCTTATATAATCCACTAGGATCAGTATTACAAAACACAATTACTTGCAAAGTCAGCAGGTAATATAGGAAAATACAAATTTGCTTCACTTCACAATTTGCTTCACTTCACACAGAAATTTGTTACTAATAAAGTGAGTTGCGTATATTACAAGTTTCACATAAAATGATTGTTACTCAAAATTTCACCCATATAGTCAAAATAGAAAACAAAATTTTACATACAACTTATTTTTTGGTTATTTTTAATTAAACCAGGTCAAAACCGTATACCCGGTTTTGATTTTCCCCGACCCGGACCCGGTACGGTTTTTTTAAAAACCGTATCGTATACCCGAAAATTCGTATCGTGTACCCGGAAATCCGTGTAATTAAAACCGTATACCGTATCGTATCCGTATATTAAAACTGTATCATATATTTTTGTTCAGCCCTACTTTGGGCTTTGCTAAAGTTGGTATGTAAAAAGGACCCGATTCATAGAATAATAGAATCATATTAACTTGTTTTGGTTTTCAGTCACGTTCAGGCTACCTCTATCTTATATTTAAATTTAAATTGTTTTGAAATATAACTTCGTTAAACTTATCTAACTCATACATTTATCGTTTAAGTACATTTTTTCATGATATATCTTAACTTTAGGATTATAGGTAAAATTTATCAAGAAATATTAAGACACATTCGTTACTCATAGTGTTTAATCTATTACTTTTATTATTTCTTATACTACTAACACTATTTTTACAATTAAATTCACTATTCACATTAATTCTATCAAAGTTATATATTTAAATCATATGATTTTATCAAATTTATTTTTTATAACATATATTTATCTAATTGCATTAGGCTTATATTATCTATTTAACAAATACTATATATTAGATATGAATGTCATTTAAATTTTAAAGTCTTCAATCATTAAACTTTAATTAAAGTACAAATCTAAATAATTATGGCTATTGTATCTTATGAGATTCTTGATTTATTTACCTATTCACAGTTTTCAAAATTCAACCTACTTGTAGATACCTGAGTCTGAACCTCCCGAAAGGCACGCAATGATGATCGGACATACATGTTAGTTTTATGACGTAATTTATGACGTTTCATAAGATGGTTAATAAGCGATATATGATATATGAAACATTTGTGTCACCCCATTTGTTGTCATCGACGTAACATACGGTCTTTTCGAATTTAATTAGAGTCGATTCAGAGTTGAGGCCAAAAGTCGTCTCCCTTTTCAGGATTTCAGGATCAGTCTCGTTCCGAGAGGGAATATTCTGGAAACTGTCAAATACTATTTTATTAAAATAAGAGTTCGACGTGGAAAACGAACGATTTCTATCTAATTAGATAATTCTTTATTACTTCCCCTCGGAATCAGCAATAACGCGTAGCTTTTGACTGGAGGAAACCTCCTTAGAACAAGCGCATGAACTGATACGCATTTTCCAAAGGACGTAACTAGTGTCACGCGCTTTCTAATGAGTTATTCCTCGCTGTTACAGTCCGAGTGGAATTCTTCACCGGTTGTGCTATAAATAGAGAGCCCATCTATCCTTATTTGGCACGCGTATGTCCGCCCTTCAATATTGGCTTCTCTCTCTTTTCATTCTATGCATGTGGCTGGGGAGTTCTTTTACAAGAAATCACTAGATGGGTAGCTCGAGATTTTAAAAAGGGATTATCTTATGATTTTAATGTTGGGTAAAGTTGCATTCTTTGATTAATCCTTATTTATTAAAAGAACAACCTCAAATCCTACTTGGCATGCATACCATAAAAGTAGGAAAGTTGAAAAGTCAATGTTTTTTTACTTTTGATCATCAACCCACGTTACTCTTAAAGCAATTAATTTTGTAGATAGTTGTTTCATGTTTGACACTCATTAAATAACGCAATTATTAATGGCAAATATAATAATATATACTATACATTTTACAATTTATGCAATCTATAATTATGGTAAATATAGTTTATGAAATAGACGATAATTTTTACCGAGTAATTGTTTTTATTCCTGTTTAGTGTAAGTATATATTCAATAACACTATAACACTATGATGATAACAGCGTACTAACAATTTATTATGAAATATATGATATATTTATCAGTGTTCCAAATAAAATATTTATGTTGGGTCGTGATTAATGATAAAAATGGTCACGAAAAATATATAAAAGAGTATGAAGAAAGTGGTCTTTTAATAATCTTTACTGACCATAGAACTGATGTGTCGCTCTGTGGTTGAAAGTACATGTTTTACATTTCTGTAAATACTGACCCCACCCACTTTCATATAAATCATTTGTTATCATTAATCCACTGCTCACTATTCTTTCTTAAGTTGTTATGATTTTAATTTTATCTATCTTTTATGCAAATCTTAATTAAATTTTCATTAATAATCAAATAAATTACAAGATGAAAATTAAAAAAAAACTTTCATTTTTGGTAAAATTTTGTTTTTTTATTAAAATTTAAATATATTAATTAAAAAATGAAAAATGAAAATAATGATCTTAAGAATGTTAGTATAAAAAATTATAACCGTCAAACACTAATTTACTGATCCAATTAGAATTCCTGCCAAACACTAGAAATGAAATAAGAATCATTGACAATGAAATTTCGTTTGAAAAAATAATGAATCTTAAAATTTCAATTAAATATTCTTTTATAATATGCATGTGAGAAATTTATACGGTGTATATTATATGCTCAAAAAATGAATAAAATTTTGACTCCTAACATAAAAAAAAAATACAATTTTCACATGAAAAAAATTATTTTAAATTAGTATATCCCCTAAAACATAAGTAATGAATTTTATTTTTCAGTAAAAAAACGAAGAAAAATGTTATAATATCATATAACCATTTCAATTATTTGGAGTATCATATAACATTATAACATGCTAAAATATTTCGGTAAAGATGAATTGAAAATTGGTTCTGTAATTTATATGTGACTGAAGATGATATACATTTGGGTAAAAAAAAAGGGGAGAGAGATGTGGTTATGTGGGGTTGAGAGAAAGAGAGGGAGAGAAGCTGCGTGTGGAGTATGGTCTATGGACATACAAAATGTTAATGTAGGGTTGTAGTTTATATATGTGTGTTGATTATTGACAAGTTAGTTGGGCCGAAATGAGCTCAACGTTGACGACATTTTAAGAGGTCACATTTATTTGCCTAACCTAAATCATTAGAAGCCCAACTTTTATTCCTAAATTTGATTTTAACTTTTTATTTTTATATTAAGAATAAGAGTTGAGCATTATATATTCATCGTTGTTAATGAATTACCACTATTTAAGATAAAAATATATCGTCTCAACTCATTTTAGTTCAACGTCGTGTACAGTGGAATAGATAGTTCGTTAATTTTTCTTAAAGTTTATCAAAATATAAATATAAATCAAGACAATAACTTTCATCTTAAGCGTGTACCTTAAGAGTCATCATTTTCATTTTGCCATATTTCACTAATTACCGATTTGTATTAAAAGAAAAGCGGGTCAAAACTTCATTTTAAACGCGCGTAGGCAAGTTTTTTAATTTTGTCCTAATTCACGAATTAACAATTTGTACTAAATGAAAAAACATGTGAAAAATTTCATTTTTAACGTACACGGGTCAAATTTTTCATTTCGTCACATGCATAAGTTTTACAAACATGCACGAGTATGACTAAATGAAAAATGGGTTTACTATCTTTCATGTATCTGCACTTACTTACACATGTGTAATTTTACTAATTTTGGGATATATTCATTTAAATGGTTTTGTTTCGTATATTAGTTGAGTTTTTTTTATGTCGATCGAGTAACGAGATCAAGTAGAAACTCAAATTTAGCTACTTTGTTAATTTACCTTAATGCATAATTTTCATAAATATTTTATGTTTTAAATTCAAAAGTAACGTATGATTATAATTATGTTTTAAATTATTATTATTATTTTTTTAAAACTGATTGTTTCATTTTAAAATTGTGTTTATTACTATAGATGACTTCAAAAAGAGACGTTAATTAAAATAAACTTTTAACTTAAATATCTATATTTATACTTTTAAAATAACTAGATTTAAAATAGCATACCCGTGCAATTTGCACGGGTTTAAAACTAGTTTTTAGTTATTTTCTTATCCTCACACATTGTGATTATGTTAATGTTTGGGTATATTGATAAGTGAACTCATTTGGTTTAGGAAATATTGTTATGGTGTTTACTGGCGTTGACATTCCTAGGTTTTGTTATCATAACGGTTTTCCCATTGTTGGCAATTACTTGTGTTTTCCATCTCGAGGTCGAAAACTCTCCTGAAACTATTGCCTTTTGTACCATGCCCTTTCTCCCTCATACTATACTAGTATAGACCCCGTGCTATTGCACGGTACTTATAAATTCTTATTTTTTTAGTAAATGATTTATAGATGTTCAACTTTTTTTACATTTTTAATATGAGAAAAAAATTGAAACCGAAAAAATTAATCAATCGAAATGGTTGATTAATGTTATGACACGTGTATTTAGTGATTCATTTTCTATCACAAAAGAATGATTTCTTGTTTGTCATTAATAAAACAACAGTGAAGTTTTTCTCATAGAATGATACATAATAGACATTTATTAACAATTACATAGTTTCCTTATATAAATTGAGTATTTTGGAAGGAAAATTTTCAAAAATGCTTATTCTTTTAGTAATAGGGGGATTATTGTTAACGTTTCATTATTATTTCTTAGCTAGGAATCTAGGATTAGGATTTTAGGCGTTTGCAAGTTTTTAATTTCGTACACATGAGAGAGAGGAATCCTCTCAAATAAAAAACCCCTCTAAACCTATAACCCTAATCCCGTTGCCCCACTGCCGCCGACCTACTCCCATCTTCTTTTTCTCTAATCGTTCAACTCTATCGTCGGAGATGTGGTTTTTCTTTGGCCGTCTCCGGCGATCCGTCTCCACTTTTATTAACCAGCCACCATTTCTCTTCTTGGTCGTGGGCGATGCCGCTGACTTTGTTCCATTCTTTGCTCCTATGTCGCCGCCGCCTCGCCACTGTCTTCCTCTCCTTATCTTTTTCTTTCTTGATGGTGCCCGTCCGCTACCCAGATCCTCTTCATCTGTAACAACCCGAAATATACCCTATTTTTCTAGGGAAAATATTAACGGACACTTTTCAGCAAACTTAAGTTTTAAATTAGAATTTATGGTTTCCAGTCGAATTTGGAAATTCCGAGTTCGTATTTGGAATTTTTGGGAGATTCCATGAGAATCCCGTTTTTAAGTCATCTTTGACTTTTCTTGACTTTTAAGTCGTCTTTGACTTTTCTTGACTTTTTAAGTCGTCATTGACTTTTCTTGACTTTTAAGTCGTCATTTAACTTTTCTTGACTTTTAAGTCATCATTGACTTTTCTTGACTTTTAAGTCAACTTTGACTTTCGTTGACTTTTCCCGACTCATCTCGTAATTTTAAAGACCGAAATTATATTTGAAGAATAATAAATTTAATTTATTTTTATTAAGATTTATTTGAATTTATGATAATTTAATATAATTATTTTGAATTTATTCGGGATTAAAGAATAACTTTTACGGTTTAATCCCGAACGTCATTTAACTATTCCCGAGTCAACTTAAATCCCGAAACAACCCCGAAACTCGACTTTGGCATGAGTCACACGCCTATGTCATCTTTTTCCACTCACCTTAAGATCTTTTGATTAATATGATTAAACTAATAATAATATCTAAGATATTTACAACTTTATCGATCCGTCAGTTTAAGTTACGCAAATCGATAAATCAGACCCGGTTTCTTTGATGAACCACACGGCTCTCCTTCCTCTCTTAAAGCTAGATATTTTCCTTTCTTTTGATTACAATAACATAATATCTAGATGTTTGATTTAATTAAATTAATATTTAATTAATTACCGTAATATAAATATTAAACCCGAGTCAAGTCCGTAACAACAATTTCAAAACCCGACTCATTATTTCTTCTATATGTACACGGCTCACACTACATCATTACCCACTAACAACTTTTCATTTTACAATAAATCAAATTAAGATCTAATTAATCGTTCTTCATCGTTCTTCATTCGTTCTTCGTCGTTCTTCATTCATTCTTCGTCGTTCTTGAGCAAAATCATCATAAAACCTTCATTTCTTATTCAAATCCGTCCTAACTTATATTTCTAGAATCTCCTCTTCGCTCTCCATCTTCAAGTACGGTTTATTTTCAATTCCGCCAAAATCGTTTTCAACACTTTAATTATGGAAAATCAAGTTTTAATTCTAACAATATTATTCTTGTCATTTCTTATAAGGGGAAGATTTTGACGACGAGTTTGGTGACTCGTATATTTTGGGTGAAGATTAGTAGACGGGTTTTTCTTTACTTCTTATTTTGGTGCTACTTGATTTTGCTAGCTAAGGTAACGATTCCGAGTTACTCGACGAATTAATGTTACATATCCTTTGTTTCTTTAGTTTTAGTTTATATTATTGTTACTTATGATTTTTTTGTAGTAACATGATAAGTAGTATGATTTATATGTTGTATGGAATTTTTAATATGTTTAATGTTCTTGACAAATTTGGACGATTTATTTATAACCATGATTTTTTTATGAATGATGGTTGAATTGGTTGTTAAAATGGATGTTTGATTTTAGAACATGTTAGAAATGAATTGGGTGTTGTTGTTAGGGTGGCCGTGTAAAGTGGCTGGCAAAACCGACCCAAACCAGGCCGGTTCAGGCCCGGTCCAGGTCCGGTCTGGGCTGGTCCGTGAGTGGGCTAGTGGGTTGGGTCGATACTAGATTGTTTTGTTGTTGTTTTGACGGGTTTTAAATATGTTAAAGCATGCGGGAAATATTAAGAAACGAGTTTAAAAGTGTCGTCTCAAAACAGGCCCAAACCAGGCCCGTGGGCCCAGTCCAGGCCCGTGTCAAGTCGGCCCAAATCAGCCCATGAGTCCTATTCCTTGGACTTGTGACGGTTTTTG
>JAIUZE010011472.1:0-10343 GCA_022085475.1 Heliosperma pusillum | reverse complement strand
TAAACTTGATTTTCCATAATTAAATGATGAAAACGATTTTGACGGAATTGAAAATAAACCGTACTGAAGATGGAGAGCGAAGAGGAGATTCTAGAAATATAAGTTAGGACGGATTTGAATAAGAAATGAAGGTTTTATGAGGATTTTACTCAAGAACGATGAAGAACGGATGAAGAACACGAAGAACGAATGAAGAACGATGAAGAACGATTAATTTGATCTTAATTTGATTTGTTGGAAAATGAAAAGTTGTTAGTGAGTAATGAAAAGAAAGAAAATATCAAGGCTTAAGAGGGGAAAAAGAGACGTGTGAAATGGAGAGGAATCGGGTCTGTTTTTACGCGATTTGCGGAGTTTAAGTTGACAGACCGATAAAGTTACAAATATATTAGATATTTTTATTAGTTTAATCATATTAATTAAAAGATCTAATATGAGTGGAAAAAAAAGTGACATGGGGCGTATGACTCATGTCAAAGTCGGGTTTCGGGACTTAAGTTGACCCGGGAATAGTTAAATGACGGTTGGGGTTAAATCATAAAAGTTATTCTTTAATTCCGAATAAATTCAAAATAATTATATTAAATTATCATAAATTCAAATAAATCTTAATAAAAATAAAATAAATTTATTATTTTTCAAAATAAAATTTCGGTCTTTAAAATTACGAGGCGAGTCGGAAAAAGTCAACGAAAGTCAAAGTCGACTTAAAAGTCGAGAAAAGTCAAAGATGACTTAAAAGTCAAGAAAAGTTTATGACGACTTAAAAGTCAAGAAAAGTCAATGACGACTTTAAAAAGTCAAGAAAAAGTCAAAGACGACTTAAAAGTCAAGAAAAGTCAAAGATGACTAAAAACGATCTTTTCATGAAATCTCTCAGAAATTCCAAATACGAACGCGGAATTTCAAAATACGACTCGAAACAATAAATTCTATTTTAAAAACTTAAGTTCTACTGAAAAGTGTTAGTAAATATTTTTACTAGAAAAATTGGGTACTTTTCGGGTTGTTACATTAATTACTCCAAAAATTAACATCATAAATGGCAGAAGTTAACCTTCCCACGATGAGACGGCCCTTACAAAATTGATTGCAGATGAGGAGGAGACTCTTGCCGTAATTGCCGCTGATCATCACCCGTTGATTAAAGCATCTATTGAACATCAAAGGGATTATTGGATTAAGAGGCTCGAAGCAGTCCGACTTGTCAACCAAGCGTTGTCATCATCATCGTCGTCTGGCTACCCTCGTCGGCCTGATACTCGCAGGTTGGATGCTGCAAGAGATATGTTGAGTTGCACCCGTCCTACCTTATCTCCACATGCAAGACGTGTACTTGCATGCATTGAATCTGTTAATGCAAAATACGAGGTTAATGATCCGGAAGTCATCAGTATTATCAATATTGTTCCGGATTGTTGGCGGCAGTGTGAGAAAAGCTTTTTACTCTTAACCGGAATTGTTCCGGATTATTTAAAATCTTTATTTATTTGATGTCGGATGAATGTAATGTACTGTAATATAAAATCTGGGTTATTCCTAATGAAATAATCAATGATAAAGAATGTTGTTTAAAGTGTTTAAATTGATATGATTAATACCGTTGATGTTCAATCTTTTGATGTTTGATCAATAACGATAATAATTTGATATTACGAAAAATAAAAAAGACCTTGCTTTATCGATAAAAAAGAAAAACACAATACAGTACACCGAATTTAATCTGGTCAGTATCGGGTCATCTAGTTACATACTAGATAAAATTAAAACGCAAACATTAATATTATATATATATATATATATAATATTAAATAATAAGTTCATTACACACATCATACGACGCCACACATAAACGGGGCCAAATTAAAACAACCAAACAACAATATTAATCGGCTCAGCCTCTACTAGAGCATATATGCATCAATAACCGTCCCTTTTCGTACTGCTCTCCCTGTATACTTGAACGAAGTCGACCCCATTATTTAATTTGAGAAATGGTGACGGTTATGCATGTGGGGTAGAGCGAGCCATCTATATATATAGCTAGATATACATGGCCCAGGCTGGTGGTCCGTGGTCTTAATCCAATCATTTTGCCCAAATCCAATTATTTCGCCGGGCCGTGATCTCAATCCAATCATTTCGCCCAAATTCAGTGGATGTGGCGTTGCCTTAGGTTGTGTCTATATATACATCCAGTCAAACAACGACGTATCAATCTAAACAAGAAATCACTTTCATTTTGATCGAAATTAAGTTGTATAATTATCGGGTCACTGATATTAAATCGGGTTGATCGTATATATATTGGGTTACAGGAGGTCGACATCGATCTGGTCGGGTCGTTTCAGGTTCATGCATGCATCATATCATCGATCATATCGTATATCGATCAGGTCACTTATATAATGCAGCTCGGGTCGTGTATATATATATATATATATATCGATAATCGGTTACAGGCCGTCATCGGGTCGGGTCGAGTACGTTTTGCTCGTGTTCGGGTCGGGTCAAATCGACTTGCGGTAGCTAGCTCTGAACACGTATAGATATATATTAGAGCAAGCTACGTACGTAGACCTGGCAAAACCAACCCGACCCAAATAACCCCAATTGTAGAATCTGGATATGACCCGAAACCCGAAATAAACTGGCTCGACCCGAAATCGACCTGCGTGTTTGTTTAGAACGGTAACTCATTCGACCCAAATTAAAATAACCCGACCCGATATCACCTGATCCGAAACCACCTGATGACCCGTAACCACCCGACCCAAAAGCCATCGACCCGAAGTAGTGGATGGCCTGATCCGTAACCACCCAAATAAAAAATGACCCGATTTAAATGACCCGAAGTTACCCAATCTAGCTTAATAGTTATTTTGAAGTCATGCATACTAATATATATTATTATACTTTGTATTACATTAGTTTGATCTAAAAGTGATCCGACCCAAAATGATACTTAATTAATAGTCACTCGGATAATAAATAAAGATTTCTATTATAACATTAAATAAATAAATTAAATTAAAAGCAGAGTTAAATAAATTAAACGTAATTTATTTATTTTCGTTCATTTAATTTAATTCGATAGAAATCTTTATTTTTGGGTCGGATCAGTTTCAGGTTAGTGATTATAATGAATACTTGAAACTGATCCGACCCAAAAATGACCCAATTCGAGAATCACTCGATCCAAAAACGGCCCGACTCGATATATAAGCTCATCGATCCGCTTGACCCGGAAATGATCGACGACCCGCCCAAGATTCCCGAAACAGACCGCCGGAAACCCGAAAGGACCCTCCCCGACCCAAACTAACCCGATAAAGTTACAAACCCGAATCTAACCCGATCGGAATCTGACCCAAACCCGATCCGATTGACCCGTTTGCCAGCTGGTAATATATATATATATCTATATATAATATTCTATATATATATATATATATATATATACATATTATATATAATATTCGGGTAGGATCGTATGGGGTCGGGCCTCTCTATCGTCTATCTAATATAGCCTCATATCTATCTCGCTCTATCGCCTTTCGGCCTCCTGTGAGTCCACCCTATCTTTTTGAGTCCGTGAGTCCATGATACAATATCACAAGTTATACTAAACAATATCACACCACAAAACCACTTTTACGCGCGCTATTACAAACCTTTTTTTTCTCATAATTTTTTCACACCAATTGATTCCACTACAGAAGCTCCGACAAACACCATCGTTATCTCATCCTTTCATGCCGTAAAGTCTCTATTATCGGTGTTTCAAGTGTATAAATTCTTTTATCATATTTTCTCTCTACTAAGAATCTTTGCCTCCCGCATTTTTCTTCATAACCGACTACAAGACACCTAATTGAACGACAACAATGACAAATATTGTTGTATTGAGGGTGGTGTGAGCTCCGAGTAAGAGTTGGTGGAGGAATATGAAGATTGAAACGAAAACATGGGATAAATAATGGGTGACGACGGTGCCGGATAATTATTTGCTTGTTTCATTTAGGTGTTTGGATATGAAGTCGTTAGTGGTGGGTGAGTGGTCGTCGTTAAGGGCGAGTAGTATGACATAGAATATTTTTAACACTTTTATCTTGTTTTTTCGTGATACTGTTTAGTATAACTAGTGATATTGTTTTGTGTAATCTGCGATATTGTATAACTGGACTCACGGACTCAAATATTTAGGTGGACTCACCGGATCTTGCCCCCCCCCCCCCTCTCTCTCTCTCTCTCTCTCTCTCTCTCTATATATATATATATATATATATATATATATATACACGTACGTACCTCGCTAATTAAACGTAACTTATGCCTATAATAACTATATATATAATATATGTACAAATATTTAAATAACATAACAATTTTGATGTACTATACCTATATATATATTATAACATTAAATAAATAAATTAAATTTAAAGAAGAGTTAAATAAATTAAACGTAATTTATTTATTTTCGTGCCTCAAAATTTAATACCGCGCACGCGTATCTGAAAAATTAAAAATAACACACAATCTATAACCACGGTTCTTTATAATACTACCGTTGTTATTACTTTCAACAACGGGTCATACTAAAGAAACCGTTGTCATTGTGTTTATTAGACTTTTCATTTTGGCGCATTTTGGTGAAAATATATAACAACGGGTATACTTTAACCGTTGTCATTACTCTATCACAACGGTTTTGTCTAGTGTAACCGTTATCAATAGTTTCTCTTAATAAAAAATAATTTACAATCCTATAGAGCAAATTAAACACACAAATAATTTACAATCCCATTATCTTCATCATCATCATCCTCGTTTATAACACAAACACACAAATCTTTTTGCTTATTATCATCATCATCATCATCATCATCATCATCATCCTCGTTCTCTTTATCATCATCCTGCTTGTTCTCCTCTCATCATCCTGTTCGTTCTCCTTATCATCATCCAGTAATTTTTGTGTTTCGTCTTTAGGGTTTTAAGATTGATGTTAATCTTTTTGTTTTTCATCTTTTTGTTTTTCGTGTCTTTGTTCTCTTTTATCGTTCTCTTTATCATCCTGTTTCTTTCCTTTTTAAGGTTTTAGAGTTTTAGAATCTCTGGATGACTCTTTATTTGTTCAGTTACTATATCATTCCTTTTAAGGTCTTAGGGTTTTAGAATCTCTGCATGCATGACTCTATTCAGTTACTATTTCATTTCTTTTGAAGGTTCAGTTATCATGGGCGAAATACGAAAAAGAAAAGAAAACAATGATAAGGGGGATAAGCCTGGTGAGAGGGGTGCTTCGTAGTGCCCTGCAGTGCCCTGCAGCCCTTGCAGCTGCAAAACAACCGCTTAGTATAAAATGGAGTGAGAAAGGTGTTCCTACTGGTCCAAATGCTGGCCATTTATCCACTTGGATTGGAGTTACAACCAGACAGTTTGCGCCTATTGATTTAGATGATTTCAAGAATCTAAATCCTGTATTGCAGAAGTTACTCTTGGTTCGTATAAAGGTATGATAATTTCTTTAGCTAAACAACATTTTATTTTGCAGAATTTACTCTAGGTTCATATAAAGGTATGATATTAGACAACCGCTTATTAGTATATATATATAACATGTAATTGAATGCTATGATGATGCAGGAAGCCTTCGATATTCCCGACTGCCATGATAAGTATCTATTACATAAGGCGAGGGCAGCCTTAAGGTAGTGGAGGTGTGACCTTGCCAAATTACACTTGTATGTCGACAAGGAGACGAAGAAGATGCATAAGAGCCCACCGATAAAGCACCCCAACATCACTCAACAACAATGGGATAATTTTAAGGCGAAACGAGCTAGTGAAAAAATTCAGGTTAAGTATCCTTGTCATATGTTTACATTTTTCTGCTGTTATTTTGAGCAATTTCTAAAACTCTACTTAAGGTAGCGTTTGGCAACACTAATTTCATTTGAATCACATGATTTGAAAGTTGTAATTTGGAATGATGATTTGGAAATTACAGGGGGTTGGAGAATAAGCTAAATTTGATCAAATAATCACAAGATTTCATAACGAAGAAAGCAACTTAAATTAGTCAATTCCATTACACATGAATCTCTTACATGATTTTCCAATTATGTCAAATTTTAATCAGGAAAAGTACAACAACCACAACAAACATCAAGCTAATAAATTTCACTAACAAAGCCAATTGCTCAAACTTCTTTTTCAACTCAATAATTTCTTCCTTCAAATTATCACTTGAACAATCATCATCTTCATTTGCTCAATTGCTCTTCATTTTTCTACTGATGATAACATGGTCTGATGTCAACGATGTTACAAAGTTATGACACTCCAAGCATTTGAAGTACGCTTTTCTTGGATTGCTAGTTGACCCGGATATTTTAATCACCGCATTCTTACCGCAACGATTGCAAGCTTGATTCTTAAATTCAAGACCTTCAATTGGGGTGCTCCTGGAAGAAGATGAATAAGAAGACATAATCAAACAAGGAAAAGTAAAAAAAGCAAGATAGAGATGGGGAAAAAACAGAAGAAAGGAGATGGGTAAATGAGGTGAGAGGTAGGATATATGGACTGAAAATATATATAGATGAAATACAGGGAACATTTTGGAGGGAAAATGAATGTGAAATGGAGGGAAATTGAATGTGAAATGGAGGGAAAATGAATTTGAAAATGCCACATAAGCATCCTAATAAGCAACAAACAGAAAAACCATTTTTTTAATTAATGAGTTTTCTATAATTTTCTAATTATCTCATCTACTTGCGATTTTGTATGATTTGAAGGCCGTTAGCGCCAGAAATCGTGCTAACATTTCAAAGAAGCAGGGGGGGTATATATATTATGGTTCTCGAGGCGGTTACAGATTGATAGAAGATAATCTCGTAAGTAGTATCTATATATTAGATTTTTTTAATCATACTTGGACTTGATACACATGTATACATATATTAGTTTTGAGTTAATGTGTAGGTGTCAAAGGGAGTGACCGACTTGAATCGACACGTAACTTATAAAGAAGGGCACACGCCTAAAGGATCCCGAACCTGTAACAAATATGATAAGGAAGTCTTGGCCAATATAGTAAGTATTATTTTATTAAGACGAGTTTTTTAATAACTTTATTGTTTAATTCTTACGCGTATGTATGCCTGACTATCTATTTATTTTAGTAACAAAAATAAAATGAAGTTTATTTAATATATTATAGGAGAATGTAATGAAGGAGGTTGCGGAAGGAAAATTCACTCCGAATGGTCGTGATAACGTTCTTGCTAGAGCGATCGACCGATCCGAGCATCCAGGTCGATTGAGGGGCATCCCATACATGTCGGAGTCACGAAATATTATGGGACAACGACCCCGAAAAAGAAGAAGAAAAATAAGGGGAAGGCTGACATGGTACAATTATTGGGAAATAATCGAGTTAGAGTCATTTTATATTGTCATTTAAAATTCACATGTTATTATTTTAAACAAAATGCTGATACTACATTTTTTGCACGCAGGTTCAGTTATTGGCCTCCGTGATACTAAAAATGAATTCTGGAGGTATGCCTTCCGAAGAAGAATTGAAGATGATGAAGGATGTCAGTAAAAAGGGTGAGGTGCAAAAGATTGGTCAAGAGGCAGAGAACACTACTATCTTGGCAATACATGAGGAGGAAGTATCGATCAACAAGAAACAGAAAGAGGTACCTAGTGCTGCTGAAGTTTTAATACCTCAAGCCGATAAGGTAAATATGACTTTATTATTTTTCTTTTTCTTTTTTATGCATTTGTTCCTTTCCAGCAGCCAAATGTTATACGTGATTGCAGCCTTAGTCGGGGTACACCATGGTTCCTAAACAGCCTTACTCGGGGTGTGTGTTCCCTGCAATAACTGGTAAAAACCAGCTCTAATGCTATAACCTCTGACATCATAGCCTTTGATTGGTTAATTTTATGAGGTAAATGAGTCTGAAAAGGGCATACAACTTGAGGAGACGGCTGAGAAGACAGATGACAATAATCAGGGGATGCAACTTGAGATGACGGCTGAGAAGACGGACGACCCAGCCACGAAATGTCGAGTTTAATAAAACGTGAATAACATAAAAGCAATGTATATGGAAAATACAAAACCTTAACATATATGATATGCTTTTCATGTTATGAAATAATTAACTAACATATAACCTAGCATATGAAAGCTATCATGTGAATCCGATAATAAACTATAACACGAGTTAGGGAAGCTGGTATGCTAGCTCAGAGGTTACCGTTAACATGGCCCATATCACTCAAACCCTAATCAAACCATAATATCCTGTTAATCAGTTAACAACCGTTAATCCAAACTCTATCAACCTTAGCCGGCTTGCATCTCACCTTCTAAGATTCATAGAATCATACAAACATGAAAGACCAATCCGTCTACAAACAGGCATACGTTCTTAGTACGGCGATAGTCTACTTCTGTAACTCGAGGCTATACCACAAGGTAGGAAACACATCCTAGTCCTAGACTGATCAGACCTAGCGACAACAGCTATTCCGTTCCCCGTCCCATGACATAACCGTCTATGAGAAACTCTACTAGGCGACCCCCTAAGCAGAGATGGCTAGTACTTAAGCTGGCTCCAGTCCCAAAACGGATCAGGCAGCCATGCCCCGACGTGGAGATAAGCCCCCCAGGCCGTGACACAAAAGCTATTAACCATGAACTATATACTCGTTAAAGATAGCACGGCCTATCGATGTCATGGTCCAAGCTACTCATTTAGAATTAGAATGGTCAAGACGCCATATACTCATAATTCTCTATGGGTACTTAGTCAACACGACATATATCATAAAATCAAACAGTCACGGGAAAAACTTCCTATCATGTGACTAATTGCATAAAAATCATATTCAAATATCATATCGCCTCATATCTACTAAGGCTATTTTATTAATTAAATACAACCTTACTTGAAGACAAATCCCCGACCCGAGTCCCGCGACGGGTCATTAGTCAAAACGGGGCTGACTAGATCTTAGTTTGACCAAACCCGTTTGGTCAAACCGGCTAGAAACAGAGTCTTTACCACATAAACTTAGACATAAAAATCAACATATTCATTACATGTTATTTTATTAAAACTTCTAACATGTGAATTATTAAATCTTCCGAAAAACCCGCTTGACTTAAAGAATATCAAATTAAACTACGATCCCGTATTATAATCTCTAACATGTGAGAAATAATAATTTTATTAAAAACCTTTTAATTAAATATTTTACTTATTAACATTTCTCACTTGCTAAATATTACAAAACACGATAAAATAACAATAACTCAAAAACCGTCACAAGTCCAAGGAAGGGGACTCATGGGCTGATTTGGGCCGACATAACACGGGCCTGGACTGGGCCCACGGGCCTGGTTTGGGCTGTTTTGGCTTTTTGATCGACTTTACTAAAAACCGTTTCTTAATATTTCCCGCATGCTTAACATATTTAAAACCCGTCAAAACAACAACAAAACAATCAAGTATCGACACAAACCCAAAGACCAAAACCCGGACCAACCCAGACCTGGCTGGACCGGCCTGAACCGGCCTGAACCAGGCCTGAACCGGCCGGTTTGGGCTGGTTTTTCCGGCCATTCTCCACGGTTCAAACAACCACAATTCCAAATTAATTCTAACATGTTTTTAATTAACAACATCCATTTTTAACAACCAATTTAACCATCAATCATACAAAAATCATGGTTATAAATAAATCATCTAAATATGTCAAGAACACTAACATATTAAAAATTCCATACAACATACAAATCATAACCACTTATCATGTTACTAATTCAAAACCGTAAATCATAATAACATGAACTAAAACAAAAGAACAAAAGATGAACCAAAAACAAAAGATATGTAACATAAATTCGTCGAGTAACTCGGAATCGTTACCTTAGCTAGCAAAAATCAATTAGCACCAAAAAATAAGAAGTATAAACCCGTCTTCTAATCTTCACCCAAAATATACGAGTCACCAAACTCGTCTTCAAAATCTTCCCCTATAAGAAATGACAAGAATAATATTGTTAGAATTAAAACTTGATTTTCCATAATTAAAGTGTTGAAAACGATTTTGTCGGAATTGAAAATAAACCGTACTTGAAGATGGAGAGCGAAGAGGAGATTCTAGAAATATAAGTTAGGACGGATTGAATTAAGAAATGAAGGTTTTATGATGATTTTGCTCAAGAACGACGAAGAACAAATGAAGAACGACGAAGAACGAATGAAGAACGATGAAGAACGATTAATTAGATCTTAATTTGATTGATT
>JAIUZE010011471.1:0-16070 GCA_022085475.1 Heliosperma pusillum | reverse complement strand
AGTAGGATCACTCAGTATTTCTTAACAATATCTCAATAGATTATTGTCCCTTCCCCGAGCTTGCGCAATCCTTATATTAGAGATTTATGTTCAGTTCGCGATTGGATCAGGATGATATGGATTACCTTGCTAAACCATTCTCTGCTAGAGAGGTTAGGAAGGCTGTGTTTCAACTTAGCCCGTTGAAGTCTCCTGGGCCTGATGGTATTCCGGGTATATTTTATCAAAGATGTTGGCATTTCATTAAATC
The DNA here is from genome assembly GCA_022085475.1 of Heliosperma pusillum. Classification (NCBI taxonomy): domain Eukaryota; kingdom Viridiplantae; phylum Streptophyta; class Magnoliopsida; order Caryophyllales; family Caryophyllaceae; genus Heliosperma; species Heliosperma pusillum. The sequence continues at coordinate 15,820 of JAIUZE010011471.1, read as the reverse complement.
GGATGTTATTTCTGCAGTTCTGGGGGTGCTCAACAGAGATTTTATTCTGAAAGAACTTAATAGAACTTTCATTACCCTAATTCCAAAAATTTCTGCGCCTGAAAAGAAGGAACATTTCCGACCAATTAGCCTTTGCAATAATATTATGAAGATTATAACCAAATGTATTACTAATAGACTAAGTAAAATCATGGGGAAGCTGGTAGGGGAATTCCAAAATGCATTTGTTCCTGGCAGAAGCATCTCGGATAATATTTTGATTGCAAATGAATTATTTCACACTATCTCAACCTCAAGGAAGAGGAAATCACAACGGATGGCTTATAAGGCGGATATGAGTAAGGCTTATGACAGAATGAATTGGAATTTTATTAAAGGCTCGCTCCTCAATCTTGGCTTTCCGATAAATTTCATAAATCTCATTATGAAATGCATTACTTCTGTTTCATATGAGCTTCTAATTAATGGTATTCCTACCAAAAGAATCTACCCAAAAGAAGGATTGCGGCAAGGAGATCCTTTATCCCCTTTTATCTTCGTCCTCTGTACGGAGATTTTATCTAGGAATATCATGCTCAATGAGGAAAATGGGTTATATAAGGAAATTAAAATCTCAAGGCATTCTCAGGTTGTTTCTCACTTATTGTTTGCGGACAATTCAATATTCTTTATTGAGGGAGACATATTGGCTTGTACTGCTTTAAATGATACTATTGACCGATACTGTAGGGCATCCGGACAATCAATTAACAGGGAAAAATCAGCTATATTGGTTAGTCATAACGCTACGATGTCATTTGCAAGGGATTGTTTCAAAATTTTCAAAGTATGTGGCTCAGCTTTGATGGGTAAATATTTGGGTGCACCTACGGAAATTGGTACTGATAAAAGTAAATCAAAAAAGGAAATATTCGGATATGTTATTGATAATATCTCGAAAAGAATATCCTCTTGGAATGGAATTTTATTATCACAAGCTGGTAGACTGACATTGATTTCTTCTATTCTTTCTTCTTTATCTACCTTCATTCTATCGGTATTCAAATTACCGGTAAGTGTGACTTCAAGGATTGATTCTTTATTGTCACAGTTTTGGTGGAAGGGACATAAGAAATCCCAAGGTATCAGCTGGTGTAGTAAATTATTTCTGAATCAACCAAAAGGATTAGGTGGTATTGGCATTCGTAACACAATGGGTTTTAATAAATCCCTCCTTGCGAAGACAGGATGGAATATTCTAATGCGACCCTCTTCCCTGTTAAGTCGCACTATTGGTAAAAAATACGGGATCTACTTGGATGAGGTTGGGCAACCGGAAATGGTGATTAATAAAATTGGAAACCCTATAAAGAATCAAAATTGGATTGGTAAGGGTCTCTTATGGGGCTTACAGACATTTGAGGAAAATATTATCTGGGAAATTGGGAATAATTCGGATCGAAATGTATGGAAATTTAGATGGGTGAACGGTGTAGTACCTACCCCGGCTCATCCGAATTTTCTTAATGAATTTCCCTCCATTGTGGACCTTCGAATTAAAGATTTAATCTCTCCTTCGTTTATATGGAATAAGGATCTTATTTCCTCCTTGTTTTGTCCGGAATCTGCCAAGAACATTCTTGCTATCCCAATTAGTAGGTCAAGAAATGCTGATGCAGCGTATTGGAAACTCTGTCCTCATGGACGATACACGGTGAAGAGTGGTTATTTTCATATATGGAAGGAAATTTGGCATAAATCTGCATCTCCTAAAGACTCTTCAAGAATTTCTGACAGCATTCAAAATTTTGTTAGGAAATCCTTATGGACTCTGCCGGGACCTAAATCATGGATTATCCTATTATGGAGAATTCTTACTGACTCCCTCTCTGTGGGAGAAGAATTTGAGAAACGACGTATTGACATTCACAAGTTCTGCTGTTTTTGTGAAATTCCTACTATTGAGTCGACTAATCATCTTTTCAGGGACTGTCAATTTGCTAGAAGAATGTGGATGGGTAGTAAGCTTGGAATTCGATCAGATTTGGATTCTCATGTGGATATTAGGATGTGGATAATTAACTGGATTTCCTATTTAAAAAAGGGGCGGGACCCAGCTTGCAGATTACTTTCTTTTTTAGCCTCTATATGGACTATTTGGTTTGCACGTAATTGCTATATCTTTAAAGGCGAAAATTTGTCTGGAAGTGTGATGTTTATCTACGAAGGTATTCTGACCAATGCTCTTGCTAGTGTATCCATTGAAAAGTCGAGAAAGGCCAAGGATCGTTCTCTAACTTATGAGTTGGACGGGAATCTTAAAAGAGTTAAGAGAAGGAAGATTTTTAATTTAATTGGTCAACCTACCGCCTGTTGTCAGGATATTCTTTCTGTAGATGCCTCTTGGAAGGACAATCTGGCTGCTGGGATGTGTTTTTTCTTACAGAGATCTGATGGGTATGATACGTCTGTTATCAGAGGAAACTTCTTGTCCCAATCTTCTATCCAAGCTGAGGCTCTAGCCATTCTGGAAGGGCTAAGATGGGCGTACTCTAAAGGAGTTATGCATTTAATTATTCAATTGGACTGTCTCCTGGTTGTTTCGCAAGTTCTTAAGTTCGTGGAGCCGGAAGCTAGGAACAAGGCTATCTTGAAAGACATTGATGTTATTTGTACTTCTTTTCATTGTCTTAGCATTAGATTTATCCCAAGAACTCAAAATCGAATAGCCGATGCTTTAGCAGCAAGAGCTATTCGTTTATAAGTTCGATCTATTTACTTCTGTCAAAAAAAAAAATAATAAATAATAATACACGTTCCAAACCGAGGCTTGGATGTGTATCATTCACGCCTAAACCTAGGCTTGGATGTGAACTGTTCACGCCTGGACCTAGGTCTAAGCGTGAACAGTTCATGTCCAAGTCTAGGTTTGGACGTGAACTATTCACGCCCAGACCTAGGTCCAGGCGTGAATGATACACGCCCAAGCCTCGGTTTGAGACGATTTGTATTCTTTTTTTTGCTATTACTTATGCGATATTTTTTGAAATCGTGTAGGATAGGATTTTGGTAGCGACGGTGTCGACTATTCCGATCATTTTACTACAAACCGAGTATTCATATCAAGTAAAGAAGGTTTTAATTAGGCATATCAAACCGCACTTCAACTCGGGTTTGGCATTAAAAGAGAAAGCAACAAGAGACGGGGTCACCACACGGAGCTTCGTGTTGATTATTTTGTATGACGTAGAGGTGGAAGACGTTCCAAAAATATGGATGGGGACACGTTAATGAGGGCTAACACGTCGTTCCAATGGTGAGATTGCAAATTTAAAATGAAAATTGTTGAAGTTAGCGCCGACCCTCCACAATGGATACTTTACATGGGCCGAGTCGGAGTACATAATCATTCTTTTGTGCAGTATTGTGACGGCGATAGATATTACGCTAAGCTCGATGATGATGAGTTGGCGTATATTTGTAACAACCCGGATTATTAAAACAAAAGAAATACCTTAGTAATAAATAATCCATCAGAGTACAAAGATGAATAGAAGGTGGCGGAAACACCTGACCAGTCCGGATCGATACTCAAATCCAAAACTAAACTAATACATTATTAATATTCTCAAACACCTGACCAGTCTCTTCATCCCAAGCATCCATACAAGCAGCAACCAATTCAACCTGAGAATGGGGGTCGACAATCAGTCGAGAGTAATTAGGTGCTCTCCCAGTCATGTTTACAACCGGCTAAGCATAACAACAATCCATATTAGAAATAAGTAGATCAATTGTAACATGCGAAATACCATAAGCAATTAATTGCAGTAACCAAGACAAACCTCGAACTCCGACACAATTGACATGATGACTCAACTCTAGATGAGCACAACATACCAAACAGGTGTAATACGACCCACACACAAACCGAAGGCACAAAGCTAGCAATGAGCATAGCGAATAGAGCGAACGCCCGTTAGAGCATATAACGCACTGCCTCTAACTGCTAGAGCGTATAACGCACTGCCTCTAGCTGATGGAACGTAAAACGCACTGCCTCCATCGGGTGTGGAGCGTATAACGCACTGCCTCCACGGTACTATGTATGGAGTATAACCACTGCCCATATGTCTAAGACCTGGCCAGACCCTCGATGCATTAACTGTACATCGAACGACACTCGGGGACCAGAGCGTATAACGAACTGCCTCTGATACCCCCCGAACATAGACTATAAAACCCGATCCCCAAAGGGTAGCGTTAGTTCATTCCGATAGTATATAACTGATACTATCGTCATCTATTCAACCAGCAACAAACAAATGCACAGCATAACTGACTGCACAAACCAATGCGTGAACAACGTCACGACTCAACTCAGGAACAGTACTACTGACTGCCCAACAATGCGTGAACAACGTCACGACTCAGCTCAAGAACAGTATAACCGATTGTCCAACAATATAGGAATAAGAATAACCAATACGATATGCAAACATAGCGTTATAATCCAACTGACTATAACACTACACATAAACAAGGACATATGACTGAGATTATAGTATCTTGACCTATAACATTACACCTCAAAGGTCATGTTATTGTTCGAGTTAACATAACACCAGACACAAAAGCATATAACATCCAATGTTATAATACCACCAATTATAACCTTCACTTAATCTTAGTGAAGTTATAGTAACCCCAACTATAACCTTGGTTAAGCTTTTTATGTAATAGTATCATCAACCATAACCTTCGCTTAACTCTGGCAGAGTTATAGCACACCACCTATAACCTTAGTTAAGCGTGTCAGGTTATAGTATCATCAACTATAACCTTCACTTAACTTCATCAAAGTTATAGTATCTTCAGCTATAACCTTCACTCAACTTTAGTAAAGTTATAACACTTCAACTATAAGGTTATAGTATCATCAACTATAACCTCCGCTTAACTTCAGCAAAGTTATAGTACCTTCAGCTATAACCTTCACTCAACTTTAGTGAAGTTATAGCACTTCAAGCTATAACTTTATACGTGCGAGGTTATAGTATCATCAACTATAACTCCCTTCCATCACGGGTTAGTCCTCTATAACAAATTCACCGAGGGGTCGACTCCACGGTACAAACCGCCATGTCACCACAACGAGTCTTGTTATAGTACACCGCACCATAATGTCACTTTCAAAGTTATAACTCAAATAGGTATAACTAGGGTAGCTTACATGCAAAGTTATAGCAACTTCAGCTATAACCTTAATGATGTAAACCAAAACCCTAATTTCTCAAACACCCAAAACCCTAGGTGATAAATCACCAAACCCTAGCCTCCATCTCAAGAGAGGCCACGGCCAACATAAAATCCTAGGCCGCCACCATTGGTGCGCCTAGGCCGTTGCACACGACACCAAAACAACGCCACTAGGGTTGTATCGCGCAACCCTAGATGACACAAATAATATTATATAAAGGAACATATAATAAATACAATTAAATGCATATAATATTACACACAATACAATTAAATCATACATACACCATTATATCATGTAAATCATGCTTACTTTCTATAAACATAATTAAAGAAGAAAACCTAGTTACCTTTATAACGCAATTAATATCGTGGTACATAAATCCTTCTCCAAAACGCCCAAAAGAATGACATCTTCTTCTTATTATTCTTCTTTACCCATCAAATATAGAAATCCTAAAGGTATGTCTATACTCCATACAATCGAGTCCCTTAAAAATATTTTGAATAATATATATTGTCGAAGTAAGAGCCAGGATTGTAAATATATAATTTATATTTAATTTGGATGAAAAAAGTTGCATAACAATGAAGTCAAAAAGAGAAAATAAAAATGGAGGACGAAAGAGAGGTGATGCGGCAGAAGGACACTTGCGTACACAACGCACACAATATTGAGCAACCTAGTTGCTAGCTTAGGGTTTCTTTTATAGATGATTAATAAGTGGGCTTTTGAACCTTTAGCTCATAAGATGGATCATCATATTACAAATCGGGTTTAATATAATTAAAACGCTCGGAAAAAGGATATAAGAGAAGTAGCTATTAAATTAGAATAGTACAATCGTGCACGGACATTTTAACTCATTTAAGTTAGGTAAAAATGGAACGTAACAAAATAGAGATCGTAACCGTTAAATACGAAATAAATAATTAAACTCGAAAAATAATTGATTTAATGAAAAAATTTCCGAATAAAATTATTATAAAACACGTAGTGTTACAATATTGATGCCCAAGTTCGGGCTCATGTACCACCGGCTATGATTAGCACGAGACTACACCAGCGGAATCCGGAAAAATCTCGACCTGCAAGGCGACAAATTTACAACCGGGGTCAGAAAGTGAGGACCGAGGATAGAGAAGGAAGAAACCCGGCACAACAGATGTTAGCTTTTGTCGTTCAACATAAATACGTGTACTATTGGGTTTCCGATGAGTCTATGATGATCATTATTTATATACATGTTTTATGCTTCCCTTAAACACATAAGACTCGATTTAGTGTCTTTCCTTGCTTGTTTCTATGCTATTTTAGCTAGAATATCGATCTGCCGCTTCAATTATGTTTTAATGCAGATTGGATGCATTTGGAGCTTTTTGAGTTGATATGGAGCATGGCGGAGTCGGATCGTAGAAGGTTAGGCACGAGAATCGAGAACGAAAGAGAAGGAATGAAGAAAATCGAAGAAACGAGCGAAAAGAAGGGATGCTCGATCGAGCATAGTGCCTTGCTCGATCGAGTCGGACTCAAGGTTGCTCGATCAAGCAACATACCCTTGCTCGATCGAGCAACCTAGTTTTTCGACAGCTTTTTCATATTTTCCTAAACTTTAACTTAATTAATTAGATTTTTGTATTATAAAAGGAAAGCTCGTCTTTCATAATTAGATATGCTTTTTTATGCTTTTTATGCTTTAATATTAAAAAACCTAATTTAGCTTTCTTTGCCTCTGGATTTTATTCATCAAAGACGATTGTCTTTAGTTCAAGCTTGTAATCGGTATTCTTAATCTTTCTTTATTATTCAGTTAATTAATTACCTTCTTGTTCTTTAATTATTCTTTGTTCATCCTTTCATAATTGTTAATCATGTTTACTTTGTTTATTATCGTTGTTATTAATATCGTCATGAGTAGCTAAATTCCTTTCTGGGTTGAAAGGGGATCTAGGATTGTTAGAAGGGGTAGATTGATTAATTGAATTGCAATTGCATGGTTGTAGAGTCTATTGATCGAATACGAAAGAGGGGGGGGGGGGGGAATTGAGTATTAAAAACTAGCCCCACTTTTTCGATTTATATGATATGTAATTAATTATTTGATCTTATGAATTAAAATCAACTAATTAATTAATCAAAGTAAGCGCGAATAACGAAATAACGAAAAGTAAAGAGATAAGAGAGAGGCACACGATTTTTGAAGTGGTTCAGTTTCACACGTTGAAACCTACGTCCACTATTCTCGATTAATAATTTTTAGTACCTTTCTACGGATTACAAAAATTATCAACCCACTCGTATAATCAACACTATGATTATAACTCAAGGTGAGTATCGCTAAATACTCTATACTATCTTACGCTAATAAGAAAGTACAATATAACTCACACAGATTCCCGTTAAAGAATTGTAAGCTTATAATGATGTACTATTATCCAATAACGTATTTCACTCAAGCGATTGATAATAATTGATGCACTACTCTTTTAAAACCAACTCTAAAACAGAATAAGATATTTTGCTCAAAGGTTTGCTTTAAAACGATTTTGGAAAATCAACACAAGTAAAATCAATAGCCGTGTGATGTGTGTGTATTTCGTGTGTTTTGCAATTAGTATGTGAATGAGTATTTATAGTAGTAGAATCATAGTAGATCTAAAACCCTAGTATAATATTTAATAAAGATACTTGTCTTATCATAAAATAATATTTGCTTATCTTTTAGAAATATCTTTATCTCAAAATATTATTTGGTTTATCTTATAGAAATATATTTATCTTAATATCTCAAAATATTGTTGTAAAGATATAGTAGAATCCTAGATTAGGTAAACTAAGGAAACAAGCCTAAGGAGGCCGGATTCACCTAGCTCACGAAACCCTAGGAGCAAACTCCCTATGTGGCACACACTAGTTTCACGAAACCCTCGATGACTCAACCCTAGTGGCTAATTAGGTTAACAACAAATTGAGATAGAATATATTAGAACCCCTAGGTAGCATGACAACCCATAAGTTGTATTACTAACCAATAGAATCTCATAACTATATTCTCTATTAAAATAATTGATAAATATAAAAATAAAACTCTTCCACTTTTGAAAACATTTCAAAACATTTTATTTCCAAAATCATGCATCAATATTTTATCATCCAAAGTCATAGACTAAAGCTATAACTTTTGAACATAAAATCTCTCGAATGGAATAGTTACCGAATGACGAACCTATACTATCTAATCTTCACAAAGATCTTCAGTATACGGATCATCTCTTCATCTTGATCACAAAGACCCTCCATCTTGAGTCTCGTGTTGTTTTATGTAGATCTTGATTGAAGCGATTTTCTTTAAAGTTATGCCTGGTTAGCTATAACTTTCATGTTCACTTCCAAAGTTATTCCTAAAGTTGTTATAACTTTGTCTCACAGACTTTATCAAAGTTATGCCTAACTTTGATCTTTCTTCTCATAATTGTTGCTAGCTATAATAAGACTAAAGCACACAATTACACGCATATGATATATCGAGTAAAACATATTATTACGTAAACACATGTCATTATCAAAACTATGAATTGGTCCAACAAATTCCCCCTTTTTGATGATGACAAGTCTCATATGATTTCCTCTTAACAATGTGACTAAGTAATAGTTCCCCCTCAACAAAACACTCCAAAGTTATAGCAACTTTGATCGCAAGAACAAAACAACTTAGCAAAAGTTATAGCTTGAGAGAATTTAAGAGATAACGAGTCTTGACAAGGAGCAAGCTTAAGCAAAGACTCAAATCATATCATTTCTTCCCCCTCTTGGCATCATTGAAAAGATAAGAACAAAGACATGAAACGACTAGAATAACACATGTCAAGGCAAGAAATAGATATGCAAAATACGCAATAGAAAACGATTTATACCAAGCAAAATCAAGAGTAAATGTTAATTAAAACTACAAACCACAAAATAGAGTATTAGTTGCCATTGGGCCGAATAGAACAATTGTTTAAACATGCCAAAATGGGCCGAATATGGTTAAGTAGTTCAAGAGATAAGCAAACAAGGATAGAAAAGCAAAGCATTGTGGGTAGGTGGATGAGGCTAGGGTGCTTTATAACCGGGCCTAGTGCGGTACTCGAGAGTGGAGAGACGGTCAAGGCAAGAAGACACATGTGTAGCTTGAGCGGTGAGGCAAACGTCAAAGTTCCGAACTTTCAGCGAAAGAGCCTCCGTCGCATCGTATATAGTACGCATCCCCTCACGCATTTCCGTTCCGCTCTTAACCAAAGACCCGCCTTGGCTCACCAAGAATGTCATCCGATCCCTTTGCCTATACACTTCTTGCTTACAATCGACAATGTTCCGTTCCAACTTAGCAAGGCGATCATCCATACCCGTCATCCATGTCCGCATCTCTCAACTCACACCCGACCCACCTTGGTCACAGGTAGAGCTAGAAGAACCCACTGCCACGACTTGAACAACCGTGTCCAATACCGTTTCAATTTTCTTGTCCTGCGCGTCCAAGCGCTCCATTATACTACCGATGAACATATCCAATTTTGACTCAATCCCGGAAAAATCAGCCCCACCCGGCTGTAACCCGACCGACCCTCCTTTTGTTAAAAACAACAACTCCGGACCATTAGCATCTAACTTCATAAACTTCAAGAACGTATCACACATTTCATCTTTGACGGCGACCCCATAATTCTGCACATTAACAACTCCTTTCGACTCTAAGAGCCGTGACAACCACATACCATACGGCAAATCAAGAGTAGAATATATTTTCTCTTCGGTCACCGAAAAAGCGGTTTGTGAAATACGAGAAAACACAAGAGAAGGTAAATTAACCCGGTTGCCCTCCAACCAATGCTTCACGACCAACATCTCATAGCATGCAATTTTGTCCCGTCCTCCCCGACGCGGAATCACGGTATTCCATAAAAAGTTTAACAAAAATTTCAATTTTGGTGAAACACTTCCCGCCAACACACAACTCGACAACGACGCCCCAACATCAAAATATTGCTTAACTTCCAACTTAGCCATGTCCGTCAGTTCCTCCCATGACATACTCGGATTGATTTTGATTCCATCATCAGAAACCGAAAACAGAGTACAAAAGTCCGTCACGGAAATCGAGACTGAACGGCCATTAATGACGACATTCAACACTCCATCGGTTAACGAAACAGAAGCGAAAAACTGGATTACCTCAATCGGATAAACAGGACCCGAAAACTGTGCCACGGTTTCCCATTCTTGGAAATTCAGAAAATCGGTAAAGAATCCTAAAGCCCTATATTTGTCACACCAAGCTTTCGGATAATAACGACCACCGTGTATTCCATACTGAGCAACTCGGTTTACAAGCTTTCTTTCGTCTTTCGTGAGACGGAGTTTATCAAGCCCGGAAGATGTTTCTTGAGGCGAGAAATCACGTAATGTAACCCGTGTTGGTGCCTCGGGAATCGTGTCAGCAACTTCGGTTGAAGCTTCGTCTTGGACTCTAGCTTTGCCCTTATTTAATCGTCTTCTTTTTGTACCCTCAAGACCCGCACCGGACTCGGTTTGGTTTAGGTTGGGTGATGTTTGTGTGGGAGTAGAAGAGGTATTTTTGGGCATGCTAGGCTTGGGAGTTTTTGGGTTTGGGTTCTTGGATATTTTTGATCTAGTGGAAGCCATTGATGATGGTTGAAGGTTTGGGTAATTTTTATGTTGTTTGTTGTGGGTGCCGTGAGGTAGAGGAAGGAGTAAAAAAATTGGTTGAGTATTGATGTGGTGAAAGTGAAAGGTGTAAGAGGGTAATAATGAGGTGTAAGAATTTGTGTTACTTTTGTACTTGGGCACATGGGTGTGCCGGCCCCAAGTAAGCTCTTTCCTTTTTTTTTTTTTAATTTGAATTTGGGTAGGAAAGGGAATCTTGGGTGGTTAATTTGGGATATGGTAAGAATAGAATTTGGTAAATAAAAAGATATGGTGATGTATTTTTGTTTAAGAAATTCGGCTAGCATAGGATACATGGGTAGAATTTGGCTCAATTTTGGAAAGTGAATAAGATAGGTATTTGGCAAATATGTGGTTCATAATTCAATTTTCATAAAACACTCAATATGCAAGATACTCACGTAAAATATATTATATTAAACACAAATATACTAGCAATGAGATATGCGGACACAGTCATACAATCTCGTCTTATTCTAGCCAGTCACGCAGGTTCACAAAATAAATAAGATGAATTTAATTGCTACCGATTAAACCAATTTCCAACCGCAAAATCTCAAAACGTCTTCTCGCTAACGCCTTTGTTAAAATGTCAGCCCATTGAACATCAGTACTACAAAATTCGAGTTTAATGTTGCCCTTTTCTACATGGTCACGCAAAAAATGATGTCTAATGTCTATATGCTTAGTACGAGAATGCTGAGCTGGGTTCTTAGAAATAACAATAGCACTCGTATTATCACAGAAAACAGGCATACAACCAACATTAACACCATAATCACATAGTTGTTGCTTTAACCAAAGTAGTTGAGAACATACCAGTCCTGCAGCGATATATTCGGCTTCTGCAGTAGATAACGCAACCGAATTTTGCTTCTTTGAGCCCCAAGTAATTATGCATGGTCCAACAAACGTAGCAAATCCAGAGGTACTTTTTCTATCTAAGAACATCCCGCATAATCTGCGTCTGAATATCCTACTAGATCGAAATTGCACTCAAGTGGATACCATAAATATAAGTTAGATGTACCAATTAAATATCTCAAGATACGTTTAACTGCAATCATATGTGATTCTTTAGGACATGATTGAAATCTAGCACAGACACATACGCTGAACATAATGTCAGGCCTACTTGCAGTTAAATATAATAAAGACCCAATCATACCTCGATATGTAGTCTCATCTACGGACTTACCATTTTCGTCCAAGGTCAACTTTTTGTCAGTTACCAAAGGTGTGTCCATTGGATGAGCGTTCTCCATACCAAATTTTATGATTAGCTCCTTGACATATTTTTGTTGGTGAATCTTTATGCCTTCTTTGGTTTGTTGAATCTGCAGTCCTAGGAAGAATTTCAATTCTCCCATCATGCTCATTTCAAATTCTGAGGTCATAAGATCTGAAAAATACTTGCACAATTTATTGTTAGTAGAACCAAAAATAATATCGTCTACATAAATTTGAGCAACAAGTAAATCAGAACCCTCGGATTTTAGAAATAGGGTTTTGTCGACAGATCCTCTTTTAAAAGTGTTTTGTAATAAAAATTTTGACAATCTGTCGTACCAAGCCCTAGGCGCTTGTTTCAAACCATATAAAGCTTTATCGAGTTTAAAAACATGGTTTTGAAACTTGCGATTCAAAAATCCAGGAGGTTGTTCAACAAAAACCTCTTCTTCCAAATAACCGTTAAGAAATGCAGTCTTAACGTCCATTTGGAATAATTTCATTCCTTTATGAGCTGCGAAGGCGATGAGCAAGCGAATAGCTTCAAGTCTTGCTACTGGAGCGAAAGTCTCGTCATAATCAATCCCTTCTTGTTGATTATAACCTTGAACGACAAATCGAGCCTTGTTACGAACTATAACTCCTGAATCATCCAATTTATTTCTGAATACCCATCGAGTTCCAATCACAGTTCGATTAGGAGGTCGTGGCACAAGGTGCCATAATTTATTGCGTTCAAACTGTTGAAGCTCCTCTTGCATAGCCACAATCCAGTCGGATTCTGCAAGAGCTTCCTTGATGTTGGTGGGCTCTATGGTAGACAGAAAAGAATAGAATGAACAAAAATTATTTAAAGTTCGCCTCGTTTGAACTCCCTTATTCAAACTTCCTAGGATACTATCCATAGGATGAGAACTCATATATTTCCATTTCTTAGAGTTCCTAGGCTCATCATCATCTGATGAACTATCACTTTCCTCAAATGATTCAGAATCAAGATTGGTTCCCCCTGAGTTAGACTCTGGGGTTATAGCTGAAGTTGGGACAACTTCAGTTACACCATCTTGGTTCTTGTTCAAAGTTAAAGCATCATCAGCTATAACTTCAGTTCCTTTCCTTGGTTTTTAGAAAGAGACATTTGTATCATCAACAATTGTCTCAGTTCTCTGTTCAAGGTCATTTGCGGATTTATCAAGTTCATCATTGATTCCTTCAACAACTTCTTCATTATTATCTGGCTCGTCTTCCCTTGAAAGGCGAAAGTCTGGATCATTCATGTCTTCTTCTTCATTCTGTTCAACTTGTTCAGGCACATTATCTCCATCAAATACAACATGAACACTTTCTTCTATGCACAACGTTCTTTTGTTAAAAACTTTAAAAGCTTTACTATGATTAGAATAACCAACAAACACAGCTTCATCACTTCGTGGATCAAATTTGCTCAAATTACTTTTGGAAGTCCATAGACCTTAATTAGACTCTTCTAATTAGTTGCTAAATTACTTGTTAATTTAGTATTTAATGATCTATGTAACATGCATGTAAATATAAAGACATTTATATAAAAGAAGAAATTTCCTCACATTGATATGGAAAATATAAGGGCACAACAAGAACTCCTTCTTGTTGTTCTTGAGCTACAAATATGGATGAACACAAACAATCTCCAAAGTAGAAGATCTCCTCTAAGTTGCACCAAGATCAACCCAAATAATCTACCCTTATTATTAACTAGATAATAAGATAGATATTATACTACTAATATTATGACTATATTACTACACTAGTAATACTTAGTAAATATTAGTATTTGAGAGTTTTTAGTGAGAAGAAGAGTTTTAGAGAGAAGTAAACAAATTGCACAAAATGAAGTAAGTATAAAAATGAACACAAATGCTCATTTTAAAGGCCATTTGGCCGGATCATGTAGTCCACATTTGGACTATTATTTTGTTCAATTTGATCACATGCATTAGAGTGGAGTGTTGTAGAAAAGATGATGATTGTTTTATACTTGTTATGTCACTTTCATATGCTAACTAAAGAGTAACAACAAGAACAAAAATCATCACCTTGTAACTACAAGCCAACCGGCCACAATGGCCTTAGTTTGGTCCATTTTGATTTTTGATATTTGTCTTACAAATACTTATTGATCATATGGTTAATTATCTTGTATAATTAAGTGTTAATTTTATCATATAACAATTATATGACTCAATTAAATAAATAATATGTACTTAACATGTTAAGTAATATTTTACCATTATATCAATATATAATGGGTCCCACAATGCTTAGTTAATTTATTTTACAACTCCTTGTAAATATAATTAACTAATTACCTTTATCTCAAAACCTCAACTAATTTAGTAATTTAACGATTAATTACTAAGTTAAATCTTATTTAATCGTATTAAAATAAGACATAAATTTATTAGTCAATTATCGCATAATTGAAAAAATAAGTTTAATCGAATTTGAGTTCTTAACTCAATTTCTAATAATTAACTCTCGTACATATCGAATATATGTATTGTACTAATTAACTGTATCGTATACAAATAATTAGTTAATATTTGGATTTCATCCTTTAGGTGTGACCGAAAGGGATCAGTTGATCACCGCCGTTCACAAACGGACAAATAACGTTACAAACTCTAGTCAGCACAACGTTATTGATTACGTTAATAACTGACTAACATATTATTATAGTCACTAAATATTTTTTTACCAATTAAGGATTCCATAATAAGATTTATATGTGGGCACTATTGTGGAGGACACCTACTCCAACAATCTCCCACTTGTCTGACACAAGTGTGCGTCACCGATTCTCTTGTCTGTTTATCACACTACCACTCAACGCAAGGTGTCTTTCAGGTCGCACTTGCGATTGACAATATCAGAGTGGTTTTCTCGATAGGGAGAGTAACTGTCTGACCGGAAAATCTACCATAGATCTCTTTCCGAGCGTGGCCACGCATTTACAGTAACTTCTCCTCGAGTGGCCTAAAGATGTTTTTACCCAACGTGGGTGGACAATTCCTGTTGATCAATCTACTCTGTATGATGCAGATCACCATGATCCAGAAGAAGTCCATCGGCCTCCTTTTACGGCACGACCTAGAACATCAACCAAAACCAATCGGAAACTGCACCGACTCAGATAGACGGTCGCCAGTCAAAAGAATCGACTTTATAGGAATAAGATAGAAGACCCTGCCACGACCAGGCATCAAATAATTGATTTAAGGGTCTATACAATGTCACTGTCCGACAGAGTGTCATACAGTCTGTCTATGTAAACGACCAGTCATCTCCATGACCCCATGGTGCTGAACCAACCATCGATCGACATACAATCTAGTCATTTCGAGACGTCACCTCATTGAGTGACTAGGGACAAAATACTAAGTTCGTCCTATTCACTTGAATAGGGTCCAACAATCTATTCGGATAAACAACGTATTAAATTTAGTCAAACTAAATAAAAGAGTTTAAAATAAAACTCGAACAATGAATGCCATTATCATATATGAAATAATTAATACAACATTCAATTATTACATATTACATAATCTAAAAGAATTCTGGCACACGTCTCAATCCCATTGTGAC
>JAIUZE010011470.1:0-20328 GCA_022085475.1 Heliosperma pusillum | reverse complement strand
GCCAAAATACCAAGCACACCTCTGGGCTCAGCGGTTACCTTTAAAACATGGCCCAGATCCAAAGCACATATCTTAGCTCAGAGGTTACCCTAATAACATGGCCAAGATACAACTCTACCCTAATCCTAGACTGCGCAGACCCAGAGAAATGCGGAAAAACATCGCATCCAAGACTCATCACATGAGTGCCCCTAAGGAGATCCACCAAAGGGTTGGCTAGTACTTAAGCTGGCTCCATTCCCCAAAGTGGAAGCAATGGCAGTCATGCCCCGACTTGGATATAAACCCACCAAGCCGGGACACAAAAGCTATCAAGCGGTGAACATATACTCGTTAAAGATAGTAAGGCCTATCAGTCATTGTCCAAGCTACTCATTTTAGATTAAATGGTCAAGAACGCCATAAGACCATAATTCTCTATGGGTACTTAGTCAACACGACACCAACCATATAATCAAACAGTCACGGGAAAAACTTCCTATCATGTGACTAATTGCATATAAATCATATTCAAATATCATATCGCCTCATATCTACTAAGGCTCATTCATTCATTCAATAAATAAAACCTTACCTGAAGACAAATCCCCGACCCGAGTCCCGCGACGGGTCATCAGTCAAAACGGGGCTGACTAGATCTTAGTTTGACCAAACCCGTTTGGTCAAACCGGCTAGAAACAGAGTCTTAGCCCTCGAGGCTTGAACATAAGAATATCACATTCATTTCATGTTATTTCATTCTATTTCTAACATGTGACTTATTAAAATCATACGAAAACCCGTTTAACTTAACGGATATCAATTTAAACTACCATCTCGTATTATAATTTCTAACATGTGAGAAATAGTAATTTTATGAAAAACCTTTTTAATTAAATATTTTACTTATTACTATTTCTCACTTGCTAATTATTACAAAACGCGATAAAAATAACGATAACTCAAAAACCGTCACAAGTCCCAAGGTGGGACCCACGGCTGATTTTGGGCCGAGACACACATGTGCCTGGACTGGGCCCCACGGGCTGGTTTGGGCTGTTTTGGGCCTTTTTATCGACTTTACTAAAAACCGTTTCTAATTATTTCCCGCATGCTTTAACATAATTAAAACCCGTCAAAACAACAACATAACTACAAAGTATCGACACAACCCAAAGACCAAAACCCGGACCCACCATGGACTAACCCAGACCGGGTCTGAACCGGCCTGGACCGGCTGGTTTGGCCCGGTTCACAGCCCCTAAACCGCCCCCCCTAAACAGCCCCAAAACCGGTTCCCACAACAACAAACACAAATTATTTCCAACATGTTTTAATTAATCAACAACCATTTTAACATCCAATTCAACCATCATGCATATTAAAATCATGACTATGAAGAAATCATAAATATATGTCAAGAACACCAACATGTTTATAAATTCATACCACATGATAAAAACCATTACTTATCATGTTACTAATTAAAAACCGTAAATCATAAACACTAACTAAAGTATGTAACATTGATTCGTCGAGTAACTCGGAATCGTTACCTTAGCTAGCACAAAATCAAGTATCACCAAAATATAAGAACTAAGAACTAAGAAACCCGTCTTCTAGTCTTCTCCTAAAATATACGAGTCACCAAACTCGTCTTCAACATCTTCCCCTATAAGAAATGACAAGAACAACATTATTAGAACTTAAACTTGATTTTCCATAATTAAATGTTGAAAACGATTTTGTCGGATTTGAAATAAAACCGTACTTGAAGATGGAGAGCGAAGAGGAGGTTCGAGAAATATAAGTTAGGACGGATTTAATTAAGAAATGAAGGTTTTATGATGATTTTGCTCAAGAACGACGAAGAACGGATGAAGAACGCTCAAGAACAAATGAAGAACGATGAAGAACGATTAATTTGATCTTAATTTGATTTATTGTAAAATGAAAAGTTGTTAGTGAGTATGTGGTGAGTGAGGGCCGTGTAAATATAGAGGAATTAGGAAGTCGGATTTTGAAATTGTTGTTACGGAATTGACTCGCGTTTAATAATTATATTACGGTAATCGATTAAATATAATTAGCGATTAAGTTAATTGAACTAAATATCAAGATATTATGTTATTATAATGAAAAGAAAGGAAAATATCAAGGTGAAAGAGAGGACAAAGGAGACGTGTGAAATGGTGAGAAATCGGGTCTGTTTTTAAGCGATTTGCGGAGTTTAAATTGACAGACCGATAAAGTTACAAATATCTTAGATATTTTTATTAGTTTAATCATATTAATTAAAAGATCTAATATGAGTGGAAAAAAAAGTGACATGGCGCGTGTGACTCATGTCAAAGTCGGGTTTCGGGACTTAAGTTGACCCGGGAATAGTTAAATGACGTTCGGTTAAAACCGTAAAAGTTATTCTTTAAATTCAGAATAAATTCAAAATAGTTATATTAAATTACGATAAATTCCGATAAATCTTAATAAAACTAAATTAAATTTATTATTTTTCAAATATAATTTCGGTCTTTAAAATTACGAGGCGAGTCGGGAAAAGTCAACGAAAGTCAAAGTTGACTAAAAAGTCAAGAAAAGTCAATGATGACTTAAAAGTCAAGAAAAGTAAATGACGACTTTAAAAAGTCAAGAAAAGTCAAAGATGACTAAAAACAGTCTTTTCATGAAATCTCTCAGAAATTCCAAATACGAACGCGGAATTTCAAAATACGACTCGGAACAAAAATTTCTATTTTAAAACCTTAAGTCTGCTGAAAAGTGTTAGTAAATATTTTTACTAGAAAAATTGGGTACTTTGACGGTGGTGATCAGTTGATCCCTTGAGATCACACCGAAAGGATGATTCCCTAATCATGAAAGTTAATTAATTGTATATAGATACAACATAAAGTATAATGACTAATTGATCCTATGAAACATATAATGATTGGATCATTATGAGTAAACCAAAGTTAAGAATGAGATTCTCACTTTGGATTGTGACTATACATCACAACTTATTTGACATAAGAAAGATCAATTACACAAGTCAAAATGAGTTAACGAACTCACACTTGGACATTTACAACTCAAATAAAGCCCCAAGATAAGATCTTTAAAACGCCAATGTGACTCCATACGAGTTATGGAAGGGTTAAGAACCCTAAATTTATTCAAGACATGGATAAGAGTCCAAGTATTTAGCATAAATAGAGTGAGTCTATAGAAAAGCTCAAATACTAAAGTCTAAACAAATAAGTCTACTATAGATCGTACATGTTTGTGACTGAGAGATAGAGCTCATAAAGCTATTTTTACGAGCATTTTTCTCCTTTAAAGCTAGAAAACCAAAACTGTTTGTGGCTCATGGTGCTATCCTTGGTGAAAATAGACGCATTTTCAAAAGGATAGAGTGGGAGAAAATATACCACAAACAAAAGAGACAAGAGAAAATGTTCTTAAGTTATCCAAGGTTAGAAGCTTACAGCAAAAATATCTACTTTTTGAAAGTAATAAGACTATGATCTATAGATTGGCGGCTACTATTTCCAATTCAATTTTGTTACAATAAAGCCATACGATACAAGATGGATTCAATACGATTACTTGGGGAAGTTTGGACCTACCCAGAGTGAACAAAAATTTATTGTAATGTATTATATATAAGTTAAAATATAACCATCTTTGAGATCCTAGATTATTGCATCTACACCTCGTTGAAAGTATATCTATGACAAAGTGACAAAGAGTTGTTTAAAGTTACTTTTCTAAATGGGCATTTAGAAGTGGACAAGTTGTCATACAAAACTTAGGATATCATTGTGTGATCCTAAGAGAGCACTTGAGAGGTTGTAATAATCATTGCATAACAAGAGAGAATGGTTTCCTCCAATTATCGAAGAGTCATGTTTATGCATGAAATTAGTGGGAGCTAGATCTATCATGTATGGACATGAAGGCTTAGTGGGCGTTATAATCATCATGTGTGGACATGAAGATTAGTGGGAGCACATTGTCTTCCATGTCTTGTATGTAAGATACATATGAATTATTAGGAATGATGTACTAACATTGCCTTCCGTGGAGGAGTGTTTAGGAAATCATTTCTAGATGAAAGACTTGGAAGAATCATATCGTCTTTCAGGCAAAATATCTTCCATGTCTTATATGTAGGAAACATATCAATCATTAGGGAATGATTTACTGACATTGCCTTTTGTGGAGGAATGTTTGGAAAATCATTTTTAGATGAAATACTTGGAGTAGGTATCCAAAATATATAGTGATAGATGAGAAAGGATACACATGATTGCTAATGTTTCCGCCATTAGGCCAATCGTATATGCCAAGATATGTACATACCTTGATGAGTTGTATGCTTGGAGCATGACAAGTCAATAACAACTCAATCCATATGAGAGTCATTGGATAGCCTTCAAGAATATTCATGAGTTTCTCGAGGAGAACTATGAGTTCATTCTTGTGTTTGGTAATTATAACTTAGTTATGTGTTAAAAGTTACACAAACCAAAGTTTCCAAACCTATAAGGATTTGACAGAATCTTAGGCTAAATTTTGTTATACTAAAAGCGAATATATTAAAAGACATGATTGAAGTGTCAATCATTGAATATTCTACAAATAGAGTCTTAGTACATGGTGATGAGAAAAAGGTGGCTCATAAGATTCTAATAGTAGACCCTTTCACCAACATACCTATCACGTAGTTATTGTGATAACAAGTGGGAACATCTTTCAAGTAAAAGAACCCAACACTAGACAAGATGGCTAACTTTCAAGTAAGTTCATAAAGTTGGAATAAATGGATACATGGTATATCCACTATCCAAGCTTTCATTGCATCTAGACAAGATGGCCATGAAGTATCATGGAACTTGTAAACTTTAGATTATAAGATATGAAGCAATAACATTGTGTTGATTGTTCATATACGATAATCACATTTATCGTTTGAGTTTCTAAAACTCATTATTGTGCTTTGTTCTATCCAAATAGGTTGTAGTGATAACTTTGAACCCTATTAAAATGAACTGGATTAACATAGCTTTGGCCACTAGATGCTTACATGAGGTGACGTCTCCAAGTGACTGGAGTGTGATGCGAGTGATGGTAAGTTCAAGTGTCATAGGGTCATAAGAGATGACTAGTCGATCACATAGACAGACTGTATGGAACACTCTGTCGGGCAGTGACCGCTTATAGAGTTCTGGCAATTCATAAAGACTGGTCGTGGCGAGAGCTACAATAGTATTCTTTTTTAGTCGATTCTTTAGACTAGAGACTATTCGCCCAAGTCAACATAGTTTCTGATTGACTTTGATTTTTGCCCCAAGCCATTATGTAAAAAGGGGTGAATGGGCAATTATTAGTCATGAAGAACTGTGAGTGTGCGAAGGAAATGGTGCGATAGGAATTGTCCAACCCCTTGTCAGGGTTAAGAAATATCTCAAGGCCACTCGAGGAGTAATGAACTGGAAATGTGTGGCCACGCTCGAAAGTTATCTACGGTAGATAATTCCGGTCAGACAGTTACTCTTCAGATCGAGGAAATCACTCAAGATGTGATCACATGCAAGTACGACCTGCAAGACACCTTACATTGAGTGGGATATTATAATAGGACAAGAGAATTGGTGACGCACACTTGTTGCGAACAAGTGAGAGATTGTTGGAGTAAGTGTCCTCAACAATGGTGCGATCACTTAATTAAATCTCATTAACAAGAATACAAAGGAATGATTAACATTATTGTCAAATAATCCAAATTAATCCGTAATGATTGGCTTATTAGAGTTTGACATTACTGTCGTATGACGGTGGTGATCAGTTGATCCCTTGGGATCACACCGAAAGGATGATTCCCTAATCATAAAAGTTAATTAATTGTATATAGATACAACATAAAGTATAATGACTAATTGATCCTATGAAACATATAATGATTGGATCATTATGAGTAAACCAAAGTTAAGAATGAGATTCTCACTTTGGATTGTGACTATACATCACAACTTATTTGACATAAGAAAGATCAATTACACAAGTCAAAATGAGTTAACGAACTCACACTTGGAAATTTACAACTCATATAAAGCCCCAAGATAAGATCTTTAAAACGCCAATGAGACTCCATACGAGTTATGGAAGGGTTAAGAACCCTAAATTTGTTCAAGACATGGATAAGAGTCCAAGTATTTAGCATAAATAGAGTGAGTCTATAGAGAAGCTAAAATACTAAAGTCTAAACAAATAAGTCTACTATAGATTGCTCAAAGTTAATACATGTTTGTGACTGAGAGATAGAGCTCATGAAGCTATTTTTACGAGCATTTTTCTCCTTTAAAACTAGAAAACCAAAACTGTTTGTGGCTCATGGTGCTATCCTTGGTGAAAATAGACGCATTTTCAAAAGGATAGAGTGGGAGAAAATATACCACAAACAAAAGAGACAAGAGAAAATGTTCTTAAGTTATCCAAGGTTAGAAGCTTACAGCAAAAATATCTACTTTTTGAAAGTAATAAGACTATGATCTATAGATTGGCGGCTAGTATTTCCAATTCAATTTTGTTACAATAAAGCCATACGATACAAGATGGATTCAATACGATTACTTGGGGAAGTTTGGACCTACCCAGGGTGAACAAAAATTTATTGTAATGTATTATATATAAGTTAAAATATAACCATCTTTGAGATCCTAGATTATTGCATCTACACCTCGTTGAAAGTATATCTATGACAAAGTGACAAAGAGTTGTTTAAAGTTACTTTTCTAAATGGGCATTTAGAAATGGACAAGTTGTCATACAAAACTTATAATATCATTGTGTGATCCTAAGAGAGCACTTTAGAGGTTGTAATAATCATTGCATAACAAGAGAGAATGGTTTCCTCCAATTATCAAAGAGTCATGTTTATGCATGAAATTAGTGGGAGCTAGATCTATCATGTATGGACATGAAGGCTTAGTGGGCGTTATAATCATCATGTGTGGACATGAAGATTAGTGGGAGCACATTGTCTTCCATGTCTTGTATGTAAGATACATATTAATCATTAGGAATGATGTACTAACATTTCCTTCCGTGGAGGAGTGTTTAGGAAATCATTTCTAGATGAAAGACTTGGAAGAATCATATCGTCTTTGAGGCAAATTATCTTCCATGTCTTATATGTAGGAAACATATCAATCATTAGGGAATGATTTACTGACATTGCCTTTCGTGGAGGAATGTTTGGAAAATCATTGTGACACCCTCAAATTTGCGGAAAGAAAAAAATAATTTAAATACATAACAAAGGGTGTCATAAATAAAAAGGGTCATTACAATACGGAAATAATATCCTACAAAAGAAATATACAAGACGGGAGACATATCTCCCGTATAAATACGGAAATAAAAAGAGTGTATACTAATATACAAACTATGAACCGAATATAGGTCCAAGGTAAATACTTCGCTCGCTAGCTCGTCAATGTACCCCAAATATGCAACACCACCTGTTCGACCGCATTAAATATAAACACGGAAGCCACAGTCAGTGGGGAGTAACTCCGAGTTCTCCCAGCCACGAAATGTCGAGTTTAATGAAACCTGAATAACATAAAAGCAATGTATATAGAAAATACAAAACCTTAACATATATGATATGCTTTTCATGTTATGAAACAATTAACTAACATATAACCTTAGCATGTAAAAGCTTCATGTGAAACCGATAACTAAAAGCGATATTACTCGATAGGTAGGGGTTATTTGGTGCTGAGTTACTGTTTCATACCCTGACAGGCATGCCTATGTCTCCTTTTTCCGTTTTTCTTCTTTCCCTCCAGTCACTGTGTTCCCTCTCCAGGTAAACTACATTGGTTCTTTTACGTTTTGCACGATCACCTTCAATACCCATATCTTCTCTTACCTACACGTACATCATGTGTGCATAATTCCAATCAACTAGTTAATCATACTTATCAATCCTAGCCCTTGGCTTGATCTCACCTTCTAGAACTCATTAGAATCATAACAAACATGTGAAAGGACAACCTATTCTATAAAACAGGCATAAGTTCCTAGGGAGGCCAATAGTCATCTGTAAACTCGAGGCCTATAACCACCAAGGTAGGACAAACACTCTAGTCCTAGAATGATAAGGACCCTAGCGACAACAGCTATTCCATTCCATCGTCTCATGACATAACCGACACAAGAAACTCTGCTAGGCGACCCCCATAAGCAGGTGGCTAGTATTAAGCTTGGCTCCCCTTCAAAGCGGAATTCTTAGGAATGCCTGCCCCGACTGGGGATAGCCCCCAGGCCCGGGACACAAACGCTATCAGTGGCGAACATATACTCGTTAAAGATAGTACGTGCCTATAAATGTCATGGTCCAAGCTACTCATTTAGAATTAGAATGGTCAAGACGCCATATCCTCATAATTCTCTATGGGTACTTAGTCAACACGACACCAACCATATAATAAAACAGTCACGGGAACAACATCCTATCATGTGACTAATTTGCATATAAATCATAATCAAATATCATATCGCCTCATATCTACTAAGGCTAATTCAATAATTAAATAAACCCTTACTCGAAGACAAATCCCCGACCCGAGTCCCGCGACGGGTCATCAGTCAAATCGGGGCTGACTAGATCTTAGTTTGACCAAACCCGTTGGATCAAACCGGCTAGAAACAGAGTCTTTTCCACATAGACATAAAATCAACAGATTCATTTCATGTTATTTTATTAAGACTTCTAACATGTGAATTATTATATCATACCCCAAAACCCGTTTGACTAAAAGGATATTAAATTAAACTACGATCTCGTCCTATAATTTCTAACATGTGAGAAATAATAATTAAATGAAAAAAAACCTTTTTAATTAAATATTTTACTTATTAATATTTCCCACTTGCTAAATATTACAAAACACGATAAAAATGACGATAACTCAAAAACCGTCATAAGTCCCAAAGTGGGACCCACGGGCTGAGTTGGGCCGGACCCCACATGGGCCGGGATGGGCCCCACGGCCTGTTTTGGGCAAAATGGGCTGTTTTGGCCTTTTTAACGGTTTTACTAAAAACCGTTTCTAATTATTTCCCGCATGCTTTAACATAATTAAAACCCGTCAAAACAACAATTAAACAATCAAACATTGACACAAACAAAAGACCCAAAACCATGGAACCCACTGGACCAGCCCAGACGGTCTGAAACGGACTGGACGGTCGATGGTAGGGGCGGGTTTGGCCCTCCTAAACGGGTCACTGCAACCAAGAACAATCCAATTTCCAATTAATCTAAAGGTTTTTTAATTAACAATCCATTTTAACATACAATTGTAACCATCCAACATGCAACAATAATATATGAAGAAATCATAAAATTAAAACAACGGACACAAAAAGATTCATTAAATCCCTACAAACATAATCAAATCAATCCATTATTCATTGTACTAACTAAAATCCTAAAACACTAAGTCAGATGAACAAAAACTAAAGAGAACCAAAAACTAAAGGTAAACCAAAGCTATGTAACATTTATCCGTCGAGTAGTTAGTAACGCGGAATCGTTACCTTAGCTAGCTAAAATCAAGTAGCACCAAAATAATAAGAACTAATAACTAAGAAACCCGTCTTCTAGTCTTCTCCTAAGCTATACGAGTCACCAAACTCGTCTTCAAAATCTTCCCCTATAAGAAATGACAAGAAAACATTATTAGAACTTAAAATATGATTTTCCATAATTAAAGTGTTGAAAACGATCTGGACGGAATTGAAATAAAACCGTACTAGAAGATGGAGAGCGAGGAGGAGATCTTAGAAATATAAGTTAGGATGGATTTAATTAAGAAATGAAGACTTTATGAAGGTTTTGCTCAAGAACGATGAAGAACAAATGATGAACGGCGAAGAACACGAAGAACGATTAAAGAAAGCGATATTTTGATCTTTATTTGATTTGTTGAAAGATGAAAAGTTGTTTGTGAGTAGGAATGAGTGGATGAGTGCCGTGTAAATATAGGCCAAAATAGTGAGTTGGGTTTTGTAATTGTGGTTATGGAATTGACCCGGTATAATAATTATATTACCGTAATTAATTAGATATTAAGTTAATTGAATTAAATATCAAGATATTATGTTATGGTAATGAAAAGAAAGAAAATATCAAGGTCAAAGAGAGAAGAAAAACCGTGAGGATAGGAGAGAAAGCGGGTCTGATTTTGAGCGATTTGCGTAATTTTCGTTAACTGATCGATAAATTTGAAAATATCTTAGATATTCTTATTAATTTAATCAAAAGAATTAAAATATCTAACGTGAGTGGAAAACGATGACATGGGCGCGTGACTCATGCCAAAGTCGAGTTTCGATTTTTGCGCGTTTTACGATGAGTCGGGAATAGTTAAATGACGTTCGGTTAAAACCGTAAACGTTATTCTTTAAATTCCGAATAAATTCAAAATAATTATATTAAATTATGATAAATCTTAATAAATCTAAATAAAAATAATCAAAAATATTATTTTTTTAAATAAAATTTCGGTCTTCAAACTTATAAGGCGAGTCGGGAAAAAGTCAACGAAAGTCAAAGTCGACTTAAAAGTCGAGAAAAGTCAAAGATGACTTAAAAGTCAAGAAAAGTTTATGACGACTTAAAAGTCAAGAAAAGTCAATGACGACTTTAAAAAGTCAAGAAAAAGTCAAAGACGACTTAAAAGTAAAGAAAAGTCAAAGATGACTAAAAACGGTCTTTTCATGAAATCTCTCAGAAATTCCAAATACGAACGCGGAATTTCAAAATAAGACTCCGAACAAAAATTCCTATTTTAAAACTTAAGTTCTACTGAAAAGTGTTAGTAAATATTTTTACTAGAAAAATCGGGTACTTTTCGGGTTGTTACAATCACCCCTCCTTTTAAAAAGTTTCGTCCTCGAAACTTAGAAGAAGGAAAGTAACATATATGTAGGTCGATTTCAAAATTGTTAAAAATATATTCGTAATAAAATTACAGGGTCTTATCACTGGGGCGGAAGGTTCTCGTCAGCTGTTACGAACACCAACGTCCCAAATCAAAGACTTTAAAAGATACATTTTCGCATCAATAAATGAGAAAACTAGTTATCGAACGGCTCCAATAACGAGTCTCAACACTCCTTGACGGTAAAACACTTGAAATCATAAAACATGTCTAAAGCTTTTAATTCAAAAACTTCATAGTAAGAATAATAACTCTATTATCTATTCCTAAAATTTCTAACTAAAGCTTATAGTAATATATCTAAGAGTAATGATACTCGATAGAAGGAACTGAATATTCGAAAGAATAAATCGAATAGAAAGAAGAAAGAAAGAAGGAAAAAATAAAGAAGAACGAAGGGTGAACCCCAATACTATCTTCCCTCTATGAAAATTCTAATGTCGATAGTAACTCGACAATACTAACTGTACAAGTAAACTAGTCCTCAAGGGAGTGCAATATATCCTCAACATTTCAATCATCGGAGTCCTACCAAAATATTTCATAAGCATGCCACATCGAGTAGCAATTCCCAATTATTCCAATTCAATTAAAATCTTCTAAGGTCCATCGAAACTATTATTGGAAATCACCATCAAAATATTTATAATTAAGGAAACAAGACCGCTAACCACCACAAAGTAAAGAACTTACGATGAAATCCTTTAATCCAACTTATTCCCAAAAATTTATTATCCAAATTATTTACAATAAACCTTCTCATCCTCAAAAGTTAAATCTCGAAACCTCAAAGAGATTTAGTAACACAAAACTCGATTCACTTAACTTTTGCCAAACATCGGGCAATGCGACCGTAATCGATTTATCTATTGTTTTCCAAATTATTAATACATCGGTTTTCGCTTATGTCGATATTCCTCAAGTAGTCATCATATCCTAATTCCACAAAGTATTTATTCCCGTTAGGGTCCAACATTTAACGACAACAAATTCCCAAGTAACATTAAAAATCACTCAACGTTCAAACCATAACTACAACTATTATTAAGCTTATTTCGATCCTCAAAAGATATTGCAACTTCAAGCTTTCATATTTTAAAACCACTAGGAGAATTTCATCCTAAGTTTATCCTCAAATCCTCATAATTATCTAAACACGGAACTAGCTTAATAGGCTGGTTAGTTACCATATTCGAAACTTCTTATTTACTCCAAAATAGACATATCATAAGCATGGTCTTCAAACCAATACTAAACTTCTAAGTCCAAAAGACTAAATTACTAATGAGTTAAGAAGTCCTAGCCAACTCATTCGATCTTACACCCATCGAATATCATGAACTGATTTACTCACAATGCCATGACATCTCCAACAATAAATCAGTACACATCCTTACCACACCTTCTTCAGATACCAACTCTCAACCACCATAGGTTAAATTAGATCTATACCATTTTCCTCAAATCACAAGTTCATTTACCTAACACTAATATTCCACAAGATTCAAAGTTCTTCCGACTAAGTATAATATACCACAATCCGATGGTGATGACATCCATAAAAAATGTTACAAGAGGGAGGTCAGGATACCAATGGTATAATGGAGGAACTATTAAGAGTAATTTCCAAGAGGTAAATAGGTTGGAGGAGAAAGAAGCACCTAGATAGAAGGAAGAGGGCATAATACTATAAGGACGAGATAATTCATAGATGAAGAAAGAATTCACTTCCATTAGGCTTATAAATCTCCAAATCTTCGGTAGAGGATACTCCTTCTAGGTAACACATATTCTACCCTAAGGCGTAATATTGCTCCTAGCAATTTGGCTAGCCTCCCAATCATAGCCTCCTTGGCAATTGTCTTCTTTATGAGGAGGGACCTGGTTGGTAGTAACAACGATCTCTTCTACACGATGTCCAACCGTCTTCATAAGAAACAAAACAAATTAAGTTACTCCTAACAATTAGCATAAACAAATAGACTACAACATACATCCTAATCTACCCATCCTACCATTCTATCTCACAAGTTTATTATTTTATTAAGGTCAAGTTATTTATACAAGGGTACACAAACGTGCGTCGGGAGCAAAAATGCTCTGATACCAACTGTGACCCCCTCAAATTTGCGGAAAGAAAAAAAAATAATTTAAATACATAACGAAGGTGTCTGAAATAAAAAGGTTCATAACAAAAGGAAAATAATATTATACATATGAATTATACAAGACGGGAGACATATCTCCCGTATAAATACGGAAATAAAGGAGTGTATAATAATATACAATCTAAGAACCGAATATAGGTCCAAGGTAAATACTTCGCTCGCTAGCTCGTCAATGTACCCCAAATATGCATTCACCACCTGTTCGCCCGCATTAAATATAAACACGGAAGCCACAGTCAGTGGGGAGTAACTCCGAGTCCTCCCAGCCACGAAATGTCGAGTTTAATGAAACATGAATAACATAAAAGCAATGTATATGGAAAATACAAAACTTAAACATATATGATATGCTTTTCATGTTATGAAACAGATAACTAACAAATAACCTAGCATGTGAAAGCTATCATGTGAAACCGATAATAAACTATAACTCGAGGTAGGGAAGCTGGTATGCTAGCTCCGAGGTTCCTCTCAGAAACATGGCCATGATACACTCAAACCCTAATCAACACGTAATCATGTGAATCAGTTAACAACCGGTAATCCAAACTCTATCAATCCTAGCCGGCTTGCATCTCACCTTCTAGAACTCATAGAATCATACAAACATGAAAGACCAATACCTCTACAAACAGGCATAAGTTCCTAGTGCAGTCAATAGAAGACTTCTGTAACTCGAGGCTATACCACAAGGTAGGAAAACATCCTAGTCCTAGACGGATCAGACCTAGCGACAACAGCTATTCCATTCCCCGTCTCATGACATAACCGTACACAAGAAACTCTGCTAGGCGACCCCCTAAACAGAGATGGCTAGTACTTAAGCTGGCTCCCTTCCCAAAGCGGAACTCTTAGGATGCCATGCCCCGACTTGGAGATAAGCCCCCCAGGCCGAGACACAAAAGCTATCCAGCGGCGAACATATACTCGTTAAAGATAGTACGGGCCTATCAATGTCATGGTCCAAGATACTCATTTAGAATTAGAATGGTCAAGACGCCATATACTCATAATTCTCTATGGGTACTTAGTCAACACGACACCAACCATATAATAAAACAGTCACTGGAAAAACATCCTATCATGTGACTAATTTCATATAAATAATAACCAAATATCATATCGCCTCATATCTACTAAGGCTAATTCAATAATCAAATAAAACCTTACTTGAAGACAAATCCCCGACCCTAGGCCCGCGACGGGTCATCAGTCAAATCGGGGCTGACTAGATCTTAGTTTGACCAAACCCGTTGGATCAAACCGGCTAGAAACATAGTCTTTATCACATAGACATAAAATCAACATATTCATTACATGTTATTTTAATAAAACTTCTAACATGTGAATTATTAAATCTTACGTAAAACCCCGCTTGACTTAAAGGATATCAAAATAAACTACGATCTCGTCTTATAATTTCTCACATGTGAGAAATAATAATTTTATGAAAAACCTTTTTAATTAAATATTTTACGTATTAATATTCCCCACTTGCTAAATATTACAAAACACGATAAAAATGACGATAACTCAAAAACCGTCACAAGTCCCAAAGTGGGACCCACGGGCTGAGTTGGACCGGACCCACATGGGCCTGATTTGGGCCGCACGGCCTGATTTGGGCTCAATGGGCTGTTTTGCCTAAAATTTCTAAAAACCGTTTTCCAATATTTCCCGCATGCTTTAACATATTTAAAACCCGTCAAAACAATCACCAAACAATCAAATATCGACACAACTCCCAAGGACCCCACCCGGACCCAATCCAGACCGGGCTGGACCGGCCTGAACCGGTCTGACCAGGCCTGGACCGGCCGGTTCACAGCCCCAACACGGCCCCTTTTCACGGTTCAAACACCCACACTTCCCAATTAATTCTAACATGTTTTAATTAACAACATCCATTTTTAAACATCCAATTTAACCATCCAACATACAACAATCATCATCATGAAGAAATCATAAAAATATAACCATAACACCAACATATTTATAATTCCTACAACATAATAAAATTAACAACTTATCATGTTACTAACTAAAAATCATAAAATCATAATAATATGAACAAAAACTAAAGATGAACCAAAAACTAAAGAAAACCAAAGCTACTAAGGTATGTAACATCTATTCGTCGAGTAACTCGGAATCGTTACCTTAGCTAGCTAAAATCAAGTAGCACCAAAATAATAAGAACTAAGAAAATAAGAAACCCGTCTTCTAGTCTTCTCCTAAGATATACGAGTCACCAAACTCGTCTTCAAAATCTTCCCCTATAAGAAATGACAAGAAAACGTTATTAGAACTTAAAATATGATTTTCCATAATTAAAGTCTTGAAAACGATTTTGACGGAATTGAAATAAAACCGTACGGGAAGATGAGGAGCGAAGAGGAGAGTCTAGAAATATAAATTAGGATGGATTTAATTAAGAAATGAAGATTTTATGGAGGTTTTGCTCAAGAACTATGAAGAACAAATGATGAACGACGAAGAACACGAAGAACGATCAAATAAAGTGATGTTTTGATCTTAATTTGATTTGTTGTAAAATGAAAAGTTGTTTGTGAGTAATGTGGGGTGTGTGTGCCGTGTAAATATAGGCAAATAAGGATGTCGGGTTTTAAAATTGTTGTTACGTAATTGACTCGCGTTTAATAATTATTTTACGGTAAACGATTAAATATAATTAACGATAAAGTTAATTACACCAAATATCTAGATATTATGATATTGTATTCAAAAGAAATGAAAATATCAAGGCTATTAGAGGGAGGGTGAGCCGTGTGGGTAAGGTGATCATCGGGTCTGTTTTTGCTCGATTTGCGTAATTTCCGTTGACGGATCGATAAAGTAATTAAATATCTAGATATTTTGTTTATTTTAATCAAAATAAATAAAATATCTAATGGTGAGTGGAAAGCGATGACACGCGCGGGTGACTCATGCCAAAGTCGAGTTTCGATTTTGTTGCGCGCATTACGATGCGTCGGGAATAGTTAAATGACGTTCGATTAAAAACCGTAAAAGTTATTCTTTAAATTCAGAATAAATTCAAAATAATTATATTAAATTATGATAAATCTTAATAAATCTAAATAAAAATAAATCAAAAATATTATTTTTTTAAATAAAATTTCGGTCTTCATACTTATGAGACGAGTCGGGAAAAGTCAACGGAAGTCAAAGTTGACTGAAAAGTCGAGAAAAGTCGAAGATGACTTAAAATTCAAGAAAAGTTTAGGACGACTTAAAAGTCAAGAAAAAGTCAATGACGACTTTAAAAAGTCAAGGAAAAGTCAAAGACGACTTAAAAGCCAAGAAAAGTCAAAGATGACTAAAAACGGTCTTTTCATGGAATCCCTCAAAAATTCCAAATACGAACGCGGAATTTCAAAATAAGACTCGGAACAAAAATTCCTATTTTAAAAACTTAAGTTCTACTGAAAAGTGTTAGTAAATATTTTTACTAGAAAAATTGGGTACTTTTCGGTTGTTACAATCACCCCTCCTTTTAAAAAGTTTCGTCCTCGAAACTTAGAAGAAGGAAAGTAACATATATGTAGGTCAATTCAAAACTGTTAAGAATATCCTTGTAATAAAAATACAGGGTCTTATCACTGGAACGGAAGGTTCTCGTCCGCGGTTAAGAACATCGACGTCCCAAGTGAAAGACTCAAAAGATACATTTTCGCATCAATAAATGAGAAAACTAGTTATCGAACGTCTCCAATAACAAGTCTCAACACTCCTTGACGGTAAAATACTTGAAATCATAAAATATTTCCAAAAGCTTCTAATTCAAAAACTTCACAGTAAGGATAATAACTCTACTATCTATTCCTAAAATTTCTAACTACAGCTTATAGTAATATATCTAAGAGAAATGATACTCGATAGAAGGAACTGAATATTCGAAAGAATAAATCGAATAGAAAGAAGAAAGAAAGAAGGAAAGAATAAAGAAGAACGAAGGGTGAACCCCAATACTATCTTCCCTCTATGAAAATTCTAATGTCGATAGTAACTCGACCATACTAACTGTACAAGTAAACTAGTCCTCAAGGGAGTGCAATATATCCTCAACATTTCAATCATCGGATTCCTACCAAGATATTTCATAAGCATGCCACATCGAGTAGAAATTCCCAATTATTCCAATTCAATTAACATCTTCTAAAATCCATCGAAACTATTATTGGAAATCACCATCAAAATATTCATAATTAGGGAAACAATGCCGCTAACAACCCCAAAGTAAAGGAGACTTACTATGAACTCCTTTGATCCAATTTATTCCAAAATTCATTATCTTAAGTTATTAACAATTAACCTTCCCATCCTCAAAAGTTGAATAACAAAACCTCAAAGAGATTAGTCACACAAATATTATTTCACTTAACTTTTGCCTAACATAGAACAATGCAACCGTAAATCAATTTATTTATCTCTTCCAAACTCTCAATACATCAGTTTTTCGCTTATGACGATATTCCTCAAGTTGTGTCATCCAAATCTTAATTCCTCAAAGTATTTATTCTCGTTAGGGTCCAACATTTAACGACAACAAATTTTTTTTTTTTTTTTTTCCAAGTAACATTTAAAGAACCACTAAAACTCTTAACCACAACAATCAACCCCCATTATGCTTAATTCGATCCTCAAAAAGAAATGATATTCCAACTTCAAGTTTTCATAGTCTAAAACCACTAGGATAGTTTCTTCCTAAACTTATTCTCTATTTTCCATAATCATTTAAACACGAAACTAGCCCCATAGGATGGTTAGGTATCATATTTGAAACGCCTTCAAAACACCTCTACTAACCCTTACAATAGCTAAAAGACAATTACCTCTCAAGAGAGTAGAGATAAAAGATCATGATATTAGGAACATTAGGAAGCATTATTAAAGACTAAGATAAGATGAAAAAGACGAAGGCGAAAAAGGAAAACGAGGCTGAGGAAGAGACAAAGAAGCTCCTGTATCTAATAAAATTAAACACGGATTTCATAAATTGAGACGTACCAGTCACCAGGTCCGGTTGAGCATCGGCCTCAGCGCGGCTCATAACGAAAACTCGACCCTTAGGTCTCCCAGAAACAACCGGTGTAAAAGTTGTCTTCTTCTTATCAGGACATTCATCATACCTGTGTCCCGGTTTCTGACAATTAAAGCACACCAGTGGCTTGTTGAAACAGCTAAAACCCGGATGCATAGGCATCTTGCACCGAAAGCAGATACGACCCTTCGGGTCGTTGTTGTTGCTAGGGAAGAATGGACGGTTTGTCGGAGCTGCTTGTCCACTCTGAAAGTTTCTCCTCTTGTTTGGAAAAGAAGGAGAAAAGGAAGGTCGGGAAGTAGGGTATAGAGGTCTCTTGCCAAAGGCATTAGGAGCTACAAACGAAGTACGGGCCTCTTCGGCAATCTTCCGAATAGAATTCTCCGCCCATAAAGCATCATTATAAATAGCGACGAAAGAAGTAGAACCCCTACTTATCTTCCCCTTCACCTGAGGAGATAGCTTTCCTAAGTAAAAGAAAGCTTTGTCCTCCTCCCTAGAAATAAGTCGAGTGGCATAATGAGCCAACTCATTAAACTTGCTGGTGAACTCTTGCACCGAAAGAATCCCCTGTTTAAAATCAATGAACTCTTTCAACTTCTGTTGCCTTAGTTCATCCGGATAAAACCTCGTCTCCAATAGTTCCCGGAAACGAGTCCACCCGAAATTAGGCTCCAACTTCGCAGTAGGACCAGAAAGAGTCAACCACTGATCCGCTTCCCTCACTAAGAAGTGAGAAGCAAGACGGACCTTATCCTCTTCAAGGACATCATACAAAGCAAAATTCTTCTCCATTTCCCGTAACCACTCAGAAAGTTTGACGGGATCAACTTCGCCATCGTAAGTTTTGGCTCGGCTCCTCGATAGCTGTGAAGCAACCCACGTACAACTCCCGTGTCTCTCACGGTCAGGAATAGGAGTAGGAATCGGATTTGCCTGCTGGTTTTGCTGGTTTTGCTGGTTTTGGATAATAACGGTAAGAGCTGCTAAAATCGTGTTGTCAATCCTCGGAGGCATCTTTGCAAAATAAAACACAGATTAGTACTTATCATTTAGCAAGAACAAAGAGGCTACAACATAAATTCTAATCTACCCATCTTACCCCTATCTATCTCACGGTTTATTATTTTAATAAGGTCAAGTTATTTATGCAAGGGTACACAAACGTGCGTCGGGAGCAAAATAGCTCTGATACCAACTGTGACACCCTCAAATTTGCGGAAAGAAAAAAATTATTTAAATACATAAACGAAATATAATGATACATAACGAAGGTGTCATAACATAAAAAGGTCATTACAAAAACGGAAATACTATTATACAAAAGAAATCTACAAGACGGGAGACATATCTCCCGTATAAATACGGAAATAAAAGTGTATACAATAATATACAAACTATGAACCGAATATAGGTCCAAGGTAAATACTTCGCTCGCTAGCTCGTCAATGTACCCCAAATATGCATTCCCCACCTGTTCGACCGCATTAAATATAAACACGGAAGCCACAGTCAGTGGGG
The DNA here is from genome assembly GCA_022085475.1 of Heliosperma pusillum. Taxonomy (NCBI): domain Eukaryota; kingdom Viridiplantae; phylum Streptophyta; class Magnoliopsida; order Caryophyllales; family Caryophyllaceae; genus Heliosperma; species Heliosperma pusillum. The sequence continues at coordinate 577 of JAIUZE010011470.1, read as the reverse complement.
AGTAACTCCGAGTCCTCCCAGCCACGAAATGTCGAGTTTGATGAAACATGAATAACATAAAAGCAATGTATATGGAAAATACAAAAACTTAAACATATATGATATGCTTTTCATGTTATGAAACAGATAACTAACAAATAACCTAGCATGTGAAAGCTATCATGTGAAACCGAGAATAAACTATAACTCGAGGTAGGGAAGCTGGTATGCTAGCTCAGAGGTTCCTCTCAGAAACATGGCCGTGATACACTCAAACCCTATCAACACGTAATCATGTGAATCAGTTAACAACCAGTAATCCAAACTCTATCAATCTTAGCCGGCTTGCATCTCACCTTCTAAAACTCATAGAATCATACAAACATGAAAGATCAATACTTCTACAAACAGGCATAAGTTCTTAGCACAGTCAATAGAAGACTTCTGTAACTCGAGGCTATACCACAAGGTAGGAAAACATCCTAGTCCTAGACTGATCAGACCTAGCGACAACAGCTATTCCATTCCCCGTCTCGTGACCAGAAGTACACAAGAAACTCTACTAGGCGACCCCCTAAGCATAGATGGCTAGTACTTA